>CADEHL010000999.1:5877551-6163991 GCA_902827135.1 Harpagifer antarcticus
CAGCTCGGCCCCGCTGTAGGGACAGTCCTGGGACCGCAGAGAGGCCGCTGAGGGACCACAGTCATTAGAACCAGCAGCACACAGGACAGTATTGATAATATTATTTTCCTTTATAATGGTTTTTACATCACACTGAAAAAAACTGAATGAAATGTATTATGTCAACAGATTTCATATAACTGTATTAGGTTAATTGAAAGGCAATAATATTAAGTTGAACCTCATTATTTATTTTTTAAACTTAATATTATTGCTTTCAACTAACCTAATACAGTTATATGAAATCTGTTGACATAATACATTTCATTTAACCCTCCTGTTGTGTAAGGCTTTATGATATCCTTCACAGCAGACATTTGAACATATCAAATTGCTGATCACCACTTTCTTGATTTGATTTGTAACACCCGTGGTGTTCCCGGTCCCAATGCGGACCGCCATAAAGAAAAGGAATTAGTAACCATCCGGATCAGATAAAACACACACACACTATATGTGTTTTCCCCCCCTTATGTGCCCCTCCCCCCACATGGATCACACCGCGCACACGCAATACATGTTCAGTGTCTGTTCTTATTTTTACTGCAGTCATGTGTACCAGTACTCTGATACAATATGTAGTTTGAAAGGGTGTTAAATTAAATGTGGTGATGATTAATGTTTTGTGTTAATGTAGTAGCAGTTCAAACAGGACCGGTACAACCAAAGTAATGGGAGGGGAAAAACGAACACAAGACGACGCTTAAGTCAACATTTTAGTTTTCAAAGTGCAGTTATCTGCGACAAAGACTTGTTTTGAGTTGCCAGGTTGCAAAAGTGACATTACCTATCTTTTGGAAATGTTTATTAACAACCTTTAAAAGTATTTAGTTACTAAATGTTTTATAAACCATGTAATGAGATGTTTGCAAATCTTCCCCTTTGCTAAAGTAAGGTAGTATTTTTATGACCTGTAAAGAATAGCCCGCCTTTTTACTCTCTTAGATTTTTTTATATACTGTATATATTTAATTTCTTCCCGTTGGTCGTTTTGTTCTGCATGTTTATTTATTGCATTTTATTTGTTTTATTAATTTTATTATATTTTATTCTTGTTGTTCTTGTTTAGCTTTTTCAGAACCCTTTTGCTTCAAATGGTAACAGAAACAACCTGGAATTTTGATTTGTTGTCTAATTGCCGCCGTCAGGTTGAAATCCTCTTGGCTTCAGATGTGCTTCAGATCTGACTAAACTTCTCTCATGCTCTGTGAAGTGTTGAGGAATGCCTCACAACCCTCGGGTCCATGAGGGCGATTAAATTCTTGAGTATAATTTAACTGTGAGAGTTTAGTAGCAGCTTGGGCGAAGGGTGGGGTGCATGGTTGGAGTAAAACAATAGTTCACTTGTGTTCACCCTGCACTAAAACATGGGTAAAAAACAGGTAACTGCTCACGCCTTGGTAACTTCTATCTTTGTTTTTCAGGTTCATCAGGAAAGCGTGATGTCGTTAACTCCTCGCCCCGGGACATACTCCAGCGCTTTTAGTCTGAAGAATGCGGCTCATTATACAAGTTTCCCACAAATATGTAACATCGGGGTTTAATAAAGCTTAACACTGGAGATCACGGCTGACAGATGAACTGGCACCGTGTTTGTGAAGCTGACAAAAGAGCGATTATTAAGGGATTCATAAGTGCCACTCATATTTTGACTTGCACAACTTTAATCGCTGTGGTGCACAAGGAAATCAAACACGGCAACACAACATGTGCTTCTAGTTTCTACAGAACTCAGTACATCTCAAAAACACATCATATATCTAGGGGTGGAGGAAGTACTCTAGTAGTCATTCTAAATTGTAAAAGTACTCTGTTAGGAAAAGTCCTCTATTCAAAATGTCACTATAGTAAAAGTACAATAGTATTGGCATTACATTAATCTAAAGTACCAAATGTAAAAGTGTCTAATGTATTGTTATCTTACTTGGTTGTACATTAATCAGTTAGTAGAGATGCATTATGTTGTCACATGAGTCACTAGAGCTGTCTAATCAATGTAGCAGAGTAATACTCACATATGAACTTAAGTGCAGTACTTAAGTAAATGTACTTTCCACCACTGCTAGCTGATCACTATGTAAATCTTCATTGTTTAGTTGTTCTGAAAACTGAATATGTTTCAGAATATGTGTAAAAGTTAAGCAGAAGTGCATGAATAGTGTTTTCTAACTTCAGGCGTTTGCATTGATCTTTGAAGACATGTTTCAAAGCACCACTCATCGGAGGTTACACCTGTCCTGATTCAGCCAATTCTTTTTTTCAGAGATCAACTTGAACAGACTTAGTTCAGCTCTGGGAGCCGTATGTGCACATCATGAGGGATGGGAATGTGGACTGCCTCTGAATGGAAACGGTTTATTTGATTTGTAGGCGTATGCTTTTAATACTCAAATCAAATCAAGTTTTATTTATACAGCACATTTATGTGGTCGAGGCCAAAGTGCTGTACATATAATAAAAATAGCCTCCAGTAGAGACACTTTACAGCAAATACAACAGGAATACTAATACCAATACTGGTTGCAAGTTGAGGGTGTGTGTATGCGTGTATGTGTCTATGGTTTTGGGTTGTTCAATACAAAAATACCAATAAACATATTGTGCAGAGGCTGAGACTCACCGCTGGGCTTCTTCTCCAGCAGCTGCCTCTTGCAGTAGATGACGCAGAGGACCAGCAGGGCGAGCAGCACGGTGGCCAGCGCGCTGCAGATCACCCGCCGCCCAGCGCCATGTCCCGCGGGCTGGTGACCACCGGGGGGAGGGGCACCAGGTTCACTCGCCCACTGCCTGCAGGGAGAGGGGAGGGGAGAGACAGGAGAAACGTCAGGGTACTTTCAATCTACGTGATGCACCTTTTAGGGTGAAATATAGAGGTGTGCAGGAAGGAGTACTGAAACCCGGACAAATATATGGATATATATTATATAACCAAAAGCTCATTTACTGTAAAAATCACATATATACTGTACACATATATGGTTCTTTAAATATATTATGATGTTAATGCTTGTTTACCTACTTAGTTTTAGTTGTAACCAAGTATTGTAACTGTAGTTTTGCTCCTTTTGCTTAATTAAAGAGGCCCCCGATTTGGAGTTTTCCCTTCCCTGTAGAGTCTTCTTTAGATTTGTGTGCACGTAAATGGTCTGCTAAGGCTAAAATCCTTTGTTTACGTCTGTAACATAGTGACATCACTAAGTAACATTTTCGCTTTTAATGGTTAGCGCTCCAACACATTGTACGTGATAGGCTAAGGGACGGGACATCTCTTAGCGGTTGACCAATCACAACAGAGCCAGCCAGCTAACCAATCAGAGCAGACTGAGCTCTGGTTTTTAGACAAGTTGACAAGTATTTATTGCATTGTATTTCAGCACCAATGCCTGTGTGTAGAAGGGCCACACATTAGAAAATATAAATGCATGATGTTATACCAAGAACTTTGGATTCAGCTATTTCACTTTTACATGTAAATGGTGGTTTCAGACAGAGGGTGAAAAGAGGTGCTGCAGCACAGGCAGTATGAGAAAAAGAAAGAGCTTTTTGAACATCAAGTCGTTTTTTTTTAGAGGAGAAGCTACTTCATATTATCCGTCGGGGTAACGTGAGCAAATAATTTGGTTTGCGCCTTGAGCCAGTCATCTCTTTGCTGAAAGTCTAATGAAATAGGTGTTCAAGAGAAAATGCCTGTGGTGGATTCTCTCTGTCTGGTTCCCCACAGAAGATGATTTACAGACCCCTTCCCCCCACCGCCCCACCGCCCCGGGGCTTCCTCACCGCTCGTCACACAGACATGAATTCAGGAGAAAGACATGTTGGTCAGGCTTTTGAAATAGAAAATATGTGTGGGTGTGTTTCTATTGAACGCTTCTGTGTCTCACTCTGTCTGCGGTGGTGAGTTAGTGCAGTGATTTCACGATTAGGCCGCTTTCAAACAGCTCACATCTTCAAGACCCTTCAGACACTCTCTTACAGAGTGGAGCAGGAGTGAGTCCTAAAAAGCAGAAATGAGTCAGCACTTTTCCAGTTCCCTCGTCTGGAGGTCAAATCGCTTTCTGAATGTGTTGTTGGTAAACCTGAAATAAGATCTGTGGTTAACACAAGCTGAAGAGATTTTAACGTTTTGGTTTACGTCACAAAATACGTCAGTAAATACCCCACTGGTAAATTTAAAAACGGCGGTTGCTAACAGTGTCTAAATGAGACGACTAAACGTCATCACGCCCAACCTTAGCTAACTTAAGCTTAACGGTGTTTGAAATGAAGTCATGTGACTGTGTCGTAGTTCCTTTATAACCTTATGATGCTAACTTCCAGGTCATCCTACACAAATACGTCATCACTGCAACCACTCTATGAAGACTTTTAAACCTCGACAATGCTGGTTATAGATCCCAAAAATACAGAACACCAAGTGTAATACTTCTAAAGGTTAGATATCACAGTTGATCTGGCACTATTGTAGCGTCTGCTAAAGGTAATTATCCTTTCAAGACCTCTTCAAAGAGAGAAGCAAGTGATCCAACAATAGAGTAGTCACTCTCAAATAAAGGCTAATCCTCCCCCACAACAAAAGAGAGTAGCAACATTTAAAACAACAGAATGTCATGTTTAAATACGTAGATCACAACACAAGCGAACAGTACGGCATGTTTCAGGACTGTTTTGCTATGGGTATGTACATGCCTCAGTCATTATCAGTAATCAAATACAATTCTCCTCATCAATGTGTGTATATACGACAGGGAGGATGTGTGTTATTGCAGAGCAAATATTAGAAGTATGCAGGTCTGACGCTGTGAAAAAAAGGAATTGTGAGAGATTGTTGATGAATACGACGATATAAAAAGATGAATGGCTTTTTGTTTGAGAAAATATTTTTCAATGAGCGCTGCTGTTTGCTTTTCAAAACATTAATCATAGAGGTCCAACCTTTTCACGACACATAGCTCTTTGTCATGCACTGTAAACATTACTTTAGCTCTGAGCAGCTTTTTCATTCAACCACATGGGGGATGAGGGTATTTTGACATGCCTTCCAAGGGAAGACAAAAAAAGAAAAATTTCTAAGAACGAGTTTGACCCAGAGGGCACACTAACTAACTCAAATACATATAGCGCTCGATTCACACAGGTGACAGGTGCATATTGTGTCTCTACTGTCACACGTCTCCATGCTTTAATGTTCATAAAGCTCTTTATTTTCCTCATACTGCCTGTGCTGCAGCACCTTTTTTCACCCTCTGTCTGAAACCAGAGCCCAGTCTGCTCTGATTGGTTAGCTGCCCTGCTATGTTGTGATTGGGAGAGAAACTCCCTCTGGAAGGAACTCAGGTCTTTTCACACCATTTACATGTAAAAGTGAAATAGCTGAATCCAAAGTTCTTGGTATAACATCATGCATTTACATTTTCTAATGTGTGGCCCTTCTACACACAGGCATCGGTGCTGAAATACAATGCAATAAATACTTGTCAACTTGTCTAAATATGCATCAAAATCACATAAAATAGAAAACTGGATACAGCAGAAGAGAACAAAGGCTTGAAACCCCTGTGAGGTTTAAAGAGGTGCCTCTTCTATTTGGAGTATGTGGCATCCTATAAAGTCAACATGCAGGGAGGAATGAAAGGCTGCGGTTTATTGGTGTGCAGATAATATCAGCAGGTGTGTGTGTGTGTGTGTGGTGTGTGTGTGTGTGTGTGTGTGTGGTGTGTGTGTGTGTGTGTGTGTGTGGTGTGTGTGTGTGTGTGTGTGCTGCAGCTGCTGCGCCCCAGATAACAGGAGGCCTTTGTTTAAGGGGGGGGGGGGGGGGGGGGGGGGGGGGGGGGTGCAGGTGATGCTCACCTTGGACGAGATAAATGTGACCAGAAGAACAAATTCAAGCACAATGGAGAGATGTTACATGTTGAAGATACAATACAGTGTCTGTGTTTATGAAGATTATCACGGTAGTCTCTGCTTTGAGGGCTCAACAGACTGAAATATAACACGAACTGGTCGGGGAGTAATAGATTACATGTAACACCATCCATCCATCTTCTTCCGCTTATCCGTGGTCGGGTCGCGGGGGTAGCAGTTCCAGCAGAGAGCCCCAACTTCCTTTTCCCTGGCGACATCAACCAGCTCTGACTGGGGGATCCCAAGGCGCTCCCAGGCCAGCGAAGAGATATAATCCCTCCACCTGGTCCTAGGTCTACCCCTTGGTCTCTTCCCAGCTGGACCAGCCTGGAACACCTCCCTAGGGAGGCGCCCAGGTGGCATCCTAACTAGGTGCCCGAACCACCTCAACTGGCTCCTTTCGACGCGAAGGAGGAGCGGCTCAACTCCGAGTCCCTCCCGGATGACCGAACTTCTCACCTTATCCCTAAGGGAGACACCAGCCACCCTGCGGAGAAAACCCATCTCGGCCGCTTGTATCCGCGATCTCGTTCTTTCGGTCATGACCCATCCTTCATGACCATAGGTGAGGGTAGGAACGGAAAATGGCCCGGTAGACAGAGAGCTTTGCCTTCTGGCTCAGCTCCCTTTTCGTCACAACGGTGCGGTAAAGCGACTGCAGTACCGCTCCCGCTGCTCCGATTCTCCGGCCCATCTCACGCTCCATTGTTCCCTCACTCGAGAACAAAACCCCGAGATACTTGAACTCCTTCACTTGGGGTAAGGACTCATTCCCTACTTGGAGTGGACAATCCATCGGTTTCCTGCTTGAGAACCATGGCCTCAGATTTGGAGGTGCTGATCCTCATCCCAGCCGCTTCACACTCGGTTGCGAACCGATCCAGTGAGTGCTGAAGGTCGCAGACCGATGAAGCCATCAGAACCACATCATCTGCAAAAGCAGTGGTGCAATCCTTAGCCCACCCGAACTGCAGACCCCCCCCCCCCCATGACTACGCCTCGAAATCCGATCCATGTATATTACAACAGGATTGGTGACAAAGCGCAGCCCTGGCGGAGGCCAACCCTCACCGGAAATGGGTCCGACTTACTGCCGAGGAGCCGGACACAGCTCTCGCTTTGGGAGTACAGAGATTGGATGGCCCTGAGTAGGGACCCCCTCACCCCATACTCCCGCAGCACCTCCACAGTAACTCCCTGGGAACCCGGTCGTACGCCTTCTCCAAGTCCACAAAACACATGTAGACCGGATAAGCGTACTCCCAAGCCCCCTCCAGGATCCTTGCGAGAGTAAAAAGCTGATCCGTCGTTCCACGACCCAGGACGGAATCCGCATTGTTTCCTCCTCAGTCTGAGGTTCGACAATCGGCCTGACCCTCCTTTCGAGTACCTTAGAGTAAACTTTCCGGGGAGGCTGAGTAGTGTGATGCCTCTGTAATTGGCACACACCCTCTGGTCCCCCTTTTTAAAAAGGGAACCACCACCCCGGTCTGCCACTCCTTCGGTACCGTTTCCGACTTCCACGCAATGTTGATGAGACGTGTCAACCAAGACAGTCCCTCAACACCCAGAGCCTTCAGCATTTCTGGGCGGATCTCATCCACCCCCGGGGCTTTGCCACTGTGGAGTTGTTTAACAACCTCAGTGACCTCCCCCCGGGAGATTGGTGTTGATCCCCCGTCATACTCCAGCTCTGCTCTAACATAGAGGACGGAGTTGTCGGGTTCAGGAGTTCCTCAAAAGTGCTCCTTCCAACGCCCTAACACTCCATCAGTTGAGGTCAACAACGTCCCATCCTTACTGTACACAGCTTGGATGGTTCCCTGCTTCCCCCTCCTGAGGTGTCGGACAGTTTTCCAGAACAACTTTGGTGCCGCCCGAAAGTCCTTTTCCATGTCCTCTCCGAACTCCTCCCACACCCACTGCTTTGCCTCGGCCACGGCTGAGGCTGCTGCCCTTCGGGCCTGTCGGTACCTTGCAACTGCCTCGGGAGTCCCCCGGGATAACAAATCCCTGAAGGCCTCCTTCTTCAGTCGGACGGCTTCCCTGACCACCGGTGTCCACCAGGAGGTTCGAGGGTTACCGCCCCCTTGAGGCACCTAGGACCTTGAGACCACAGCTCCCCGCCGCGGCTTCGGCAATAGAGGCTTTGAACACCGACCACTCTGGTTCAATGTCCCCAACCTCCACAGGAATGCCCGAAAAGCTCCGCCGGAGGTGTGAGTTGAAGGCCTCCTGAACCTGGGCCTCATGTACCTACATGTAACACATTAGTATCTATTAGGATACTAAAAAGTAACTATATTCCGTTACAGATGAATAGAAAAATATGTGATCAGTTTATATTTAAAAAAATGGTGGATTACTATCAGGATTACAATGTTAGTAGAAAACTAAAAAGCGCCATAGTGATTGTTGTTTGTGCTTAATGAAAGGCAGGTTTTCATATAAATAAAATCTCTGAACAAATGACCCCTAATTATCTTGGTTTCTTCTTTTCCAAGGTCACATTGTTCTGTTCTCCTACATAATACACTCAAGTAAAAAACATCTGGTTGATATTTATTTTATCTTGGATCTCTCTGCATTGCATTTCCTATTGAGGTAACCCAAAAGAAAGTAATCAGGTTCCTTTTTATATTGTGGTACTCAGATGAGGTTAATGGAAGAGTAATGCTTTAATTAGAACATCTACTGTTTTGTCTTTTTCATTCCTCAATCATGCTGTTTCAGTGTGTGATGAACGCCGCGCCTTGACACAACTGTCTGCTCGTCCTTCCATCTGTGAGCTCTCGGTTTCAGACACTAGGAGGCCTGCATTGCCAGACAAAATGTCCATTGTGTCTGGTAGTTAGCTCCTGACGGGACTCTCAGCGGAGTGTTTCCAAATGTTTGAAAGTCCTGCGCCTCCCTCCCAGTGTTATCTCCAGGAGAGTGGTGAAAACTTGAAGGGCTGATCTTTTTCTAAAGGCCACGCTGGCCGGGGGCAGCGGTGCATCTGTGCAGGGGAGGACTGTAAATCTTAACTCCCCCTTCCTCCTCTCTTTCCCCCAGTGGCTTTTTGGAGCCGAGTAAAGAACGAGACTGTGTTTTATGGATTCCTTCAGCCTCTGTAATGTGTTTATCTGCTGGAGTTTTTTCACTGTCACGGTAGATCTTGCAGAGCTGACTAAACCTTGCTAACACACACTGATATCATGCAGACAGACACATGCATACTTGCCCCTCTGTAGTTTATCCCTGTATTGTCTCTAATTACTATTCCAACTGGATTTACACAAAGCAGGTGTGCATTTCATCTTTCTTTGCTCAGTAGAAAGAGAACAATGGTTTGAGTTTGAAGTAAAGCCACACAACATCAGTTATCAGGGATTCCTCAAATTAGATGTTGTGTGAGAAATGGGGCAAATAGAAAAAACAAGTGCCTCTAAAAGGTCACCTATCAAGCTATTTTCAGGCAAAGCATAGGTCTCAGTATATATAACAAACCCATGTCTATGAAGTGTTTAACTCAAAATACCAAACAGATCACCCATTCTAGCCATGCCTCATATCCCTCTATTTCACTTCCTGTTTCAAAAGTGCTGATTTTGGGAATAAAGTTTTTAAAAAAAAGAAGTTGATAAAAAAAAGGAGGGGGCTGAGCTCATGCGGGAGATTCTACCGGCAAATACTGCGGTGATGAAACGCCATATCATGGATCAAGGATATTATTCTGAAACAGTATGGAGCTCAAAGGCTTTCTCTCTTGCCGTGTTATACCACAAGGTTGAGTTCCTTTTTATTTCCTGCTTCTTCACACACATGCTCTCCAGTACAGGTTAGCTCTGAGTGTTAGCGATGCTAATGTAAACACGACCATATTACGTCCAAAACAGTCGGGCATTGTTTCTGATAGCAACGTTCTGATCGGGCCCGTGGGTGGTAAAGCCAGCTCACATTTCCGATATTACGTCATATCGGACGCAAATCTGGATCAGCTCCGTTTTTAGAGATTTGGGTACGGAGGAAAATAGACAGGGTTTTATTTTCTGACGCTGCGTGAGTTCCCCGACACACCGGGGACACATATATGTATAAAAGACATACAAAAGTGTATTTTGCATGATAGGTCCCCTTTAAATATCTGTGATGTAGTTTAGTTTAGCACATGCAGTAGAGGGAGAAATGTCCCCCAGGTGAATTCATTCTCTGAACTACAGGCCATGATGATGAACTGAAGATTAGCTCAGGTTTGACTGAGACTTGTTTCTCTGTGAGACTCCTGCATTTGCTTTATTATACATCGTTTTTTTTACGTTATCCCGTTACATGTAATCCATTACTCCGCAAACTGTTTCCATTTATCTCGCTAACCCTGGCTGGGGGTCCTTCTGATGCTCACGCTGCCAAAAAGTGTTCCCAGAAACAGCTGCAGCCTCCTCTACCACCAGGAAGTCACACTCAATTACCAGAGGTATAAGTTCACTGGCTTGTTGGTTTTTATGTGGAAACCTGAAATCATGAGGTTGTACTTAACCGTTTCTAATGGCCGGAGGACAAGACGTTAATTGGATCTGCAGCCTACTGGAATGTGCGTCCTGCTCTGTGAACAACACTGTAACACACCTCCGTCTCTCTTTCTTTTTTTGCACAAAAGGTAATACATTGTGCTGCCTTCAACGAGCACACTACCTGTTGTAGTTTTTTTTTTTTTAATGCTGCTGAGACATGTTTTGTCTATAAATATTACAGAGGTTTTGTTAAGGAAGTTTGCTCATTTAATCCCAAATTGAGTGCTGCAAATGAGTGACATTCTGAGCTAATATAATCCAGCGTTGGCAAATCCAGCATTATGTTAGTGGTATCCATTTCAGCTTTTCAACTGCTTAGCTTTGTAAATCCAAGCATTTATTTGCACAAATGGCGCGCTGCAGCTTGGCACAGGGAGACTTACTGAATGAACTGCTCTAACGTCTGCAGTTCTGGTTTACACCAAAGACCTTGAGCGTGTAGTGAACAGGCTTTTTTTTCCTGTTTGTGGCACTGCAGCCTGCGTTTTGGTAGCATTTGGCTTAGAGTTCAATAGTGTGCTGTTTGCTTTTGGACTATTGTATCCTAGTTGTTTCATCCTAAAACATATTGTGGGGCTGGGATGAATAGCCTTCATTCATGGAAACATTTAACAAAATGTCCCACTGATGTGAGGCCAAGCGTTAGAAGAGGAAAAAAGAAAGGAGAGGTGCTTACAGTGCGGCTCATAAGGAGGCGGAGGGTCTCCACAGGGGATACACTCCATGTCCTGGAAACCACTTAGTTTGGTCTTCCTGTAATATCTGTTGAACACCACAAAGGAAATATTTTAAATCTGTCATGAACATTTGCACATTTTTGTACTCACACTACCTCACTGGATTAACATTTTAATCAACAGAACAGCTACTTTGCACAATTTTGTAATGTATGTATTACATAAGTTTTATTTAAACACGTTGAATATACAATATTACCAATAACCTTCCTCCCTAGTTACCTACAGAACTACCTACCTTACTATACTACTACCTACCTACCTACCTACTACCTACCTACTACCTACCTACCTACCTACCGACCGAACCCAACGACACCGACCTACCACCGACCGACCTACCGACCGACGACCGACCTACAAACACTACCGACCTACCGACCTACGCTACCGACCTACCTTCCAAACATCCTTCCTTCCTCCTACCTACCTACCTACCTACCTACCTACCTACCTACCTACCTACCTACCTACCTACCTACCTACCTACCTACCTACCTACCTACGTTTGTACCTTCCTACCTAAATATTTACCTACCTACTTATTTTGCACTACCCAATACTGTTGTAAAATATCATTGTGCAATATTTACTGTACTAATTTATCTGGTACTTTATTACGTTTTAGATCTCACTGCTTCTTCCACCTTTTCTCTATCGTCGTTGTGAAAAGTACACTTTTTCTGTGCTGTGTGTGTCGCCCTCACCCTGCCAGACAGTCTCCACACACGGCGTTGCTGGTGGTCGAGCAGTTGCCCTTCTGGAGGCGGTTGATGAGTCCGCAGTCCAGGCAGGGCTTGCACTTCTGCAGACTGCGGTCCTCCTTGAAGCGGCTGCTCCGGCAGGGCACGCACCGGGCATCCTCTCCATAACCAAAGCCACATTCCTGGGGGGATTAACGGGAGAAATACACCGCGTAAGAGGTGGGGTTGGTGATTTGGGGAGATGTGCAGCTGGTGAAAAGAGGGCTTGAATGTGGACTACCGGGGGTCTGAATTAAAGAAAGGTCTTGGCTCGCGGGATCAGAGGAGAACAAAGGCCGGCCTCTTTTGAGAGTCCATTTTACACTGGCAATAATCTCCCTGACTCTCTCCGTTTCAAAGAGCGGCCTTCCGCTGCAAGACCCAGAAAGGCCAGGCATTTGAATAATAAAGGACCTGGGGGACACCCACTGTTGTATTATTGCAAGTTTATTGCTGCGTTTTTGTGCAACTCCCTCTCCAAGCAGACTCTGTGAGTGTCCCGTTGATTGAGTGGCCAGTGGGCAAAAGGAAACGCTTCAGGAAGGGGGTAAGGATTATGGAGAGGTATATGGAGAAAATAAGTTGAATACTCTTTTTGTCGTCTTCAACAATTGAAACAGCACTTTAAAAGCACAGCTTCCTCCTGCTATGTGACTGATCTAATGCTCAACCACCTTTTGAGGATTTGTTCACCTGAACCAAGACGTTTTTTGAAAGATTATTCTTTGGGAAAAATATGTTTTTGCCAGCTCTGACAAATGTAGACAGAAAGAAGAACTATGTTTGGTTCGTTGAATTATTTATTTTAGAATGGGTATAACTTTTTCACATTCCACATTGTTTTATACAACAACCGGCAATGTAGAAATTAGGACCTCTGGTCTGATATATAAACCACGCGATACGAAAAATACAATTTAATACGAAACGACACGATACCAAAACAACTTTATTGTGTTTGTCCATTGATCATAACACCCAAGTATTTATATGAATCAAATACCTGCTTGATTATTTCAGTATGGAGGACGATAGGGACTTTATTTCCTCTGTTTTCTTTGTGTTAATCTCAGAAGCAACAGTGGGCGACCAAATCTTCTTTCTTCTTTCTTCTGCCCTTCCCCTCTTTATCACTCATCAGCCACCCCCTCTCTGTTTCTCACTCTTTCTCTGTCTCTCTCTCCCCCCCCCCCCCTCCACCTCCACTTTTCCCTTCCCTTCCCGGCCTTATATGGAGAGTTCATAACAACAGCTGCAACGCTCCATATCGCCGGTCCACCTCGGTCCAGGCTCGCTCAAGGGTTCAACGTCATGTGTTGGAAGGACTGAAATCCTCATCTTCTGACGGTGCCATCGGACGATCGCATCTTTACCCCCCCCCTCCTTTCTTTATATCCTGCCAGTCTGCTTCCCCTAACCAACCCCCCCCCCCCCCCCCCCCCCCCCCCCCCCCCATATCAGACTTGTTGTGCCCACATTCCTGCAGCACTGCATGCCCAGGCAGTGAAACGGGACACGGGCGAAGAGAGAAGAGAAGCCCCGTTTGAAGCTGGCCCCCCTCCCAATGTCTATCCTCCTGGCTCATGATTGCTCCGCTGGACAACAGGTGGGCAGCTGCTTTGGAGCTGATAATGAAGGATCAATGCATGATGTCATCCCTGCAGAAGCTTTTCACTCAGCTCGGTGTACAGTAATATCAGCTGTCATTTAAATGTCAGTTTGTCATTGAGGTCTTTCAACACAACGTTTGAGAGATTTGAAAGAGAACGAATTAGAAAACAAGAGATGGAAATGAACAGCTGGAGTAAAGAAATACAATTAATATATTCGGTGTTAGTTCAGTGTTGAGTTTTAGTTCTTCTCACCATGACCTTTGCTTCTAAACTACACCAATGTGGATTGTTACCACCTATGATGTTCGACCAAAGCATTAAAACATGTAGAGTTTAATCCCAGGTCAAATGTACGGTAACGGGTCTTGAACATATTGTATCGTATTGTAACGTATCGTGTCAAATTGTATCGTTAGGTGTCGAAACGTATCTAATCGTATCCCAAAGTAACGTATCATACCGTACCTTTCGTATCGTAAGGTGTTGTGTCGCATCGTTACGTATTGTAGTGTATCCGATT
The DNA here is from genome assembly GCA_902827135.1 of Harpagifer antarcticus. Taxonomy (NCBI): domain Eukaryota; kingdom Metazoa; phylum Chordata; class Actinopteri; order Perciformes; family Harpagiferidae; genus Harpagifer; species Harpagifer antarcticus. Next base: position 5,891,658 of record CADEHL010000999.1, read on the forward strand.
GTATAGTATTGTAACGTGTGGTATCGTATCGTAACCACATCGTAACATGTCGTAACCGATATCAAATCGTATCGTATCATCGTGCCCCTGTGCCTGTGGGAAGCTCAGACTGAGTGAAGGGAGGCTGGAAAACTACCAAAGCACTCAACGCTAATACTACTCCTCAAGAAATGCTGTAGGTGACCCACTTCCACAAGAAGTGGTTCCCCCACCCCCATGCTCAGCACTGGCACTAGCTCTGCCTGCGGGGCCTCACATGGCAGGACGGGGGCCGATGCCACGTCGTCAGGAGCGGGTCAGAGCACTGAAACAAAAGGAATAACAGGCCAACTTCTGGCCCTCTGATCCAGGCGGCACAGATCATCAAGGAGTGATCTCTTTCTTCTTTTATCCCCGCTAACAAAGCTGCACAGCCAACATCCTGCACTGACTGAGCAGCTCAAAGAAACTCCTTACTCTGTGGTAAACTGTGACGTTGTTATTATAGGAAAGGGTGAGAACAAAATGTGTAAACCTTTCCCAACACACCATTAAAAAGCCACCAATAACTGCAAATGAATACACATTAAGCAGTTCTGGACAGTAACAAAAGTACATTTACTTAAAGGTAAAGGTGAAGTTTGAGAAACCGGCTCGAGATACACTTTTTGTTATATTCCATGGAATGCTCTCAACATCCCGATAGCAATGAATATCTGAAGTGCTTTGACAAAAAATCCATAAAAAAAATGTCATCTGTGGAAGCCGTGGTTCTGTAAAAAGCACGACCAATCATCTGAGCCGGCCCGGCTAAAGTAACTGGATGGCCTACCTGCCTGTCAGCCTTCCATCTGTGCACTAACTTATCTCGTGCCCTCATTGGTCATGTGCGCGTTCGTGTGTGTTGGAGGAGGGGCTCTATAAGGAAGTGGCAGATTTCTTCCGGCTGCGTATTTTCAAATGCTAGCGCACTCGAGCTGGTTTCTCCAAAATTACCTACCCCACCTTTAAGCACCATAATTAAGTACGGTTTGACATAAATGCAGTTAACTTAAGTAGTCGACTTCCCTAACATATTGACATCACTAAACACTTGTGCTTCTATTGGCTAGCTCGACAACACATTGTATGAGATGAGGATAAGGGGCGGGATATTTCTATGCGGTTGACCAATCACGACAGAGCCGACCAGCTAACCAATCAGAGCAGACTGGGCTCTGGTTTCAGACGGAGGGTGAAAAGAGGTGCTGCAGCACAGGCAGTGTGAGAAAAATAAAAAGCTTTTTGAGCATTAAAGCATGGAGACATGTCACAGTAGAGACACAAACTAGTAATATGAACCTGGAAATGATCATAATAGGGCCCCTTTAAGCAAATGGACATTCATGTGTGAATCCTTAAAAACAGATGCTAAACATCCCATTTCCATGCCCTATCTCCCGATCCAGTTTAGTGGGACTGCCAAGCATAACAGCAGAGAAGTGTAGAGGAGAGAGAGAGCTGAAGCATGTTCAGACGCAGAGATATTTCTCAGATTAGTAGGGAATCACAAGGGGGGCAGCAAGTCATCTGATCTGGTAATGAACCAACACTGAAAACAAAGTATGAGAGCTAGAGCAGTGCTCTGTCTGGGATACAACACACTCCTCTCTGTTACACTTTTTTCCCCACTCAAACTTGATTTGTTCAGACAATTAAAAAGCAACATCCGCACAGTAACCAGACAGCCTGTGTTTTAGAGTTTTCAGAAGTAATTCTTGTGTATTATGGACACATGAAGGTGATTTATCAATGCATTTTCCCCCGCAAATAATCAAGGTCAATATAAATCCCAACAGTAGATGGGTAGGGTATATCTCCAATCATACTAATTCAAGATATATGTTAACTATTGAGACCATTTTACAGTGTGTAACTCTTTTATTAGTGTTATAAACGTCAGTCTCTCCATCTCATGAATGATTTTCATTCAATGCTGTAGAAGGTTCTGCCTTTACGAGTAATTGCTTTTTTCACGGCTACTTTGAATATTTGTCTGTCCGTAGCAATTCCTCTGTTAAGTTTTAAAATGATAGATATGATTGGGCTGTCAGAGTATGTCTTCACTCTATTACAGCTGGTTTATGGTTTTTTTATACACATAACATTGAAGATAATGCTTGTTCTCTGAATTTGACAATTGTACATGTTGCTTTTACACCCTGTTGTCTCTCATTCAGAAGTCCTTTGCCCTGGAAGTGTGGCTGCAGGAAATGTTTCACTCTTGCTACAACCTACAAGACACATCAAAGTTGTGTTTTTAGGCTGCTGGCAGTCTTCCAGCATTTCCCCTCGCATGCTTGATACAGCACAAGTCCAACTTACTATGAATGAAAAATGTCTGAGACAGAATAAGTGGTTTTAATGTAATGGCCGTTCCCTCTGTGTGTGGTTCTTTTAGCTACAGTTAGTGTAAAGGGGCTAATTGATGTGTGTCAGCCCGCCTAAGAGCAGCTTCCAGAGGCAAACTTCCAGAGCAAACTGGGGCACATTCCTCTGGGATCTCCATGGCAGCTGCACAGAGTGACTCCAAAACTCTGCTTCCCTCTGCCTTTCAGAACATGCATGGATTGTCTTCAGATCAGAAGTTGTTTCTCTGGGAAACTTTCTCTGAGTTGCAGGGCCGGGTCGCCGCTGTGAGCGGGACTCCCGCTACCTTCAGAGAAAGAGCGAGGCGGCCAATTATTAACCAGGACCCCGGGGTGGCTAGCAGCATTCATGCCTGTGGAGCTCAGGGAACACAAGGACTACTGAAGCGTATGACCGACCACAGAGTGCATGCCTGCGTGCACGGAGATTAAAGGCAACCAGGCTTAAATGCATGTGTGCAACAGATGTCAAGGGTGATGCAGAGTTTTTCCACCAGTAGGGGAAAGCTGGGATGAGAGTAGAAGTGTTCAGTCATTTTGAAAGAAAACTTTACAGACAGAAGACATTTTTCATTGTGACTCCTGACAGTTAAATCTGACTTGCCTCTATACTTAAAAACTCTGACATGGCAAACCTCCGGATGTATTAAAGTACTAATTAACCTATTAAATGTTTATGAATGATGATAAAAACCAAAAATGTACCACTACAGTAACACAATGTTCTGTTTGCCTTGACTGTACTTTCACTCTTGGTCTTGGAAAACTTTACAAAGGATGCACTCAAGAAAAAAACTGCAAGAAAAACTATTATCATTAAGTTTACATTATACTCTTCTCTTTCACAATGCACTGTACTACAGTATACAACTATACATATCATTAAAGAAGACACATTTTTAATCCTAAATATCTTGGTTTCTTCTTCTTTCTTTTTTTAGAGTCACTGATTTTAAGCATTTTTACAGTAACTAGTAATTGTAACAGAGTACATTTTTTTAAGTAACCCTCCCAACGCTGGCTGCCAGAGAGGAAAAAGCTGAGTCTATTGAAGCCTGTTTGTACAAAGCACACATAAACCTGTGGCTAAGGTAGGTGGAGGAGAGGAGAAGTAGTCCCAGTTGAAAGAGTAGCAAGCTTAGGCATGGCTGGCTTCAAACGGTGAAGACAATGAGTTGGACAGGGAGCAGTGGGGAGAAACAATGGAAGCCATTCAGCCGCAGGAGGTCAGGAGTATGGGGTGTGACTGATTAAAGAGGGGTCGGTGTTCGACTAAAGCCAATACCGGCCCGGCTGCTCTCTGCATGAAAGAGAGGAAGTAATAAATAATGTTGGATACACTTTTCTAAACATTGTCCTTGCTTTTCATTTGCAGAGAGGTTTTTTTTTCACCATCCCACTTCCTTTAGGTACAGGAAGTTAATTCAACTGACCGATAATAGATCCCTCATTGGACTACTAGTGGTGGAAAGTACATTTACTCAAGTAGGCTATATTTGTACTTTATTTGAGTATTTCCATTTTATGCTGCTTTATACTTCATTTCCAAGGCAAATGTTGTAAGTTTTCCCCTTTTGTTAATTGTTTTTGACATGTAAAACCAGAAAAACAGCAACAAAAACCTTTGTGAATCAGCCGTATAACGTGAAGGCATATTTTAAGGATTCACAGAACTTCACAGGTTTGTTTATGGCTGCAAAAGCAAATGACATTCAGGCACAGTAATCATTTTAGCACCATTTAGCAAATGTTAGCATGCTAGCTAGCACTTTTAAGATGGTCATAATAGTACTTAAATATGGTGCTTTAGTACATTCCCTGAGTTACTTTCAAGCACTGGTACTAGGCACAGTGGGTGTTAGAGCTAGTCAAACAGCATATCCCTTGTGAACATGTTAGCATGCTGATGTTAGCATTTAGCTCCAACAGCTGCTGCCTAATACCAGCGGTGGAAAGTAACTAAGTACATTTACTCAAGGACTTAAGTACAATTTTGACATAATAACACTTTATTTGAGTTAATCCACTCATATTTGAGGTAATTAATCAGGTTACTTTTTATATTGTGATACTCAGATTACATTACTTTTTTTGTACAGTTATTGTAACGCAAAATATGCTTTAAAGGTCCCCTATTATACTGTTTTTCGTCAATATATTATAGCTCTCAGATATATACAAAACATGTCTCTGAAGTGTTTGGCTCGAAACACCAAACAGATCATTGCAGCATTACCCATAATCCCCTCTGTTTCAGCCCTGTTTCAAAAGTGCTGATTCTCTGTCTGTTACTTAGATGAAAATAAGGAGCCCCTCCCCACGCCCCTCTGAGAGACATTTGGGGGGGGGGGGGGGGGTTACCTTGGTTGGTGAACTTGTTATGACATCATAAAGTGGCCAAAATCTGATCAGCTCATTTTCAGACAGGTTTTTATAGAAATGGATCAGGACAAAAAGAGAGAGAATCTTTGTTCCTGAAACTTTCAGAGTCTCTTTACACAGAGGGGACACATGTTTGAATGTGTGGATTTTGCATAATAGGTGACCTTTAAATAACCCTGTTTATTGAAGGAGTACTCACCTTTGAGAGCTCCTGTCCTGCATCACACTGCCTGCAGGGTCTACAGCTCCCGAAGCGGTCCTTGTACTCCTGCTCTCGGCACTCCCTCGTCTCCTCCTCGGCCCCCACAGGAATCTGAGGGGACAGACGTTTGGTGAAAGTTAGAGATTCCTGTGTGTCATCACTACTTTCATCCACAACAGACTGAATCCACAGCTAATCTCTCTCATAATAGTTTAAAGGGATTTCTTCAAAAACAAGTCTGATACTGTTGGGATGAGATCACATTTAATGAGCCCTGTGGGAAAAAGCAGCAGATTCTTAATCAAAAGCAACAATACAAGGATCGCAAGAGAGAAGATAGCAGATACAATACAAATACAATAAAAAGTGAAATGACACTCAGCCTTGTCAGTGTTACCAGCCGTTGCCTGTTAAGCAGTTCATGTGCATGTGTGCAGAGGTGAAGTAATTAGGTAAAAGTATAAATACTTCAACAGTCACCAAATGCTCCAGTCCAAGCTGTGTGCATCACTTTTAAGTGTCCCCTGGTTTCCGTTGTGTTTTGAGCTTCTTGCAGTGTTTTGTTCATACAGCGCTTTTAAGGATGAGAGTAAAACGTTTCAGTCATTTTGAAAGAAAACTTTACAGACAGAAGACTTCTTTGATAGGGAGTCCTGACAGTTAAACCTGATTTGCCTCGATACTGAAAAACTCTGACATGGCAAACCTCTGGATGTATTCAAGTAATAATTCATCTGTCAAATGATTATGAATTTTTACGTTAAAAAAAATGTACCACAACAGTAACACCATTTTTTGTTTGCCTTTACTCAACCCTGTCTCCTAAAAATTACGTTCCCACAGAACTAAACTGCATTCTCAATTACGTTTAGCAAGAAACGTATTTTCTCCCAGGTTACGTTTGTTATAAACGTATCTTAAATACGTTTATTTTCTACATATCTTTGCCATTTATTGTGTTGCTTATAATAATGATAATAGTCATTTATAAATATCATTTTAGAACAAACATTTGAAATCAGTAGACGAGGCTGTAATTTCGCCAGCTGTTACTCTCATGAGCGAGGCAGAAAATAATAGTTTTAACATGCCAAAAAGCTGCTGTGTCGTTTATTGCACCTCAAACATTAAAACAAATCCAGAGTTACGTGTTTCTGTACTTCCTCTAAGAAGAAAGGACAGTAACAGAAGATCTCTGTGACGCCAGATGTGGTGTTGTTAATGCAATATTTTATCCGAAAAACATTTCAGTTTAGGATGGCCGAAGACACTACACCACCCATAATCCCCAGCTATCGTTTGGGACTACAGTCCCGTTGACAAACCCCGTGATTAATCTTCAAGCTCTGGGATTGGATGTTGGAGTGGCAGTGTGCCAAGGTTACACCAAGCGTGTTTTATTGTAGAGATCACTGACAGTATCTTCTTGATTTTTTATATTCTATACTTCTATCATTGACCTTCTACTTTCCCCCTATGAAAGTATGTACTCTTAATATTTTTTTCATCAAATAATATTATTCAACAAAAATAACATTATTCAACAAAAAGAATTCAATAACGTGCTTTAACCACTAGGCGGTGCACACAAGGTACACACAGCATACTAATAATAACTTTGTATTATTAGTGTAGGACACTTATGTATAACATCTGAAGATGTGTAGTTTTATTCATGATTTTAAATAATTGTACAGGATATTGCTATACTGCTTCTCATGTTTTACTTCTACACATTAATATCTGATTTGTAAAACATCACAGACAGAAAGGCATACCCGTCATTTAATGGTAAGCTATTGAAATTGTGATTCCATAGTTGTGTCTCCCATCACCCAAATCCCCTGACTATTCTCTCAACTCAATATTTACATTCTTATATTCAAAGAAAATCAGTAATATCTTTAAAAACTACAAGTCCTTTTCTATCAGCTGTGCACTGTTATGGTGTAAATATAACCTATCTACCAATTGGATCAAATATAAAAGTCAGCAGAATTAGTATTGATACTGCAAGGAGACCTATTTTGTGAAAAGAAATGCAAGGTGTTGTTTAATTGTTGATATATTTATGATCCACGTCACATATTCATTTTTGGCGGCAGTTCTTCAAGTTTGTCCAGAAGTCTTCTCATCAGGGCTCTATAAATAAAGAACTACAGCAGATATGTAATATTTAATTCAGCCGAACTGTGTATTACAATGCCGTTATGTGATGACTTCCAAAGAGAAAAGCAAGAACACTCGGAATAAAGTATTATTATTATTTATTTTTTTTCGGATATCATATCGTATTAACATCATATCCCAACATGCATTGCGGCTAAACATCCAATCAACGAGCTTCAAGCTGAGGATCTTGGGTAATCTGTTCAGTGGGTTTGTGTGTATCCTCAAAATGTCCCTTATACAGTAGGCCTACGTCTGTTTCCGGTGACTTTATTTACGGCTAAAAAGCCCAAGATTATAGAATTAAACGAATAAATAAAAGCAAGGATAATTGTGTGCTATTGTTGAGTAAATAAGGAAAAAAAGATTTTCAAAAATACAGATTTCAGTATTTTGAGGCTCTAAGCCCCATTTCTTTTCCTCACCGACGGGAAAAAAAGTCCGACATTATACGATTTAAAATAAAAACATAAAACACTGGCATGTAATTTACGTTAGAATAAATAGAATGGTTTTGAAGAGAGTAAAATCTACGTCACTTTACAGCCCCGCCCACTTTTGGGGAAACCAACGCTGTCATTTGAACGGCGATCAAGCCTGAAGCCACAGAGATCTTCTGTTACTGTTCTTTCTTCTTAGAGGAAGTACAGAAACACGTAACTCTGGATTTGTTTTAATGTTTGAGGTGCAATAAACGACACATCAGCTTTTTGGCATGTTAAAACTATTATTTTCTGCCTCGCTCATGAGAGTAACAGCTGGCGAAATTACAGCCCGATTCTCAATTTCAAATGTGTGCTCTAAAATGATATTTATAAATGACTATTATCATTATTATAAGCAAGACAATAAATGGCAAAGATATGTAGAAAATAAACGTATTTAAGATACGTTCATAACGAACGTAACGTAGGAGAAAATACGTTTCTAGCTAAACGTAATTGAGAATGCAGTTTAGTTCTGTGGGAGCGTAATTTTTAGCTTTACTGTACTTTCACTCTTGGTCTTAGCCAACTTCCATCGTGCAGTGTTTCGTTTATACAGCGCTTTTAGTAAATGCTGTATTTGTTTCGCCAAGTTGGTGAATGTTTTCTAAATCCATGTGTTGTCAAGTTGGTGAAGATGTTTCATCATTTCTATGTGTTTTGGCACATTTGTGTTTTTATATTTAAATCAGTTTTGAGACTGCAAAGCGTTTATCCTAAGGGAAATGTTTTGCACGGGTGGGACACTGTCAATTGTGGAAATTATAGGTTCTAAGCAAATCAAAAGAACAAAATTATTTTGTTTTCTTTCTTGTGTTGAAAATAAAATGATGAAATGCTTACCAGAGCTGAATATATGACATGCACGGTGAGCAGAAGTGAGCAGGTGTGTTGAAGAATCCTGAACATGTTGATGAAGCACTTGTTGCCTGCAGCTGTAAACAGGACACAACAGAAGACGACTCAGTACTAAAGGCAAAACTCAAAACTAACATTTTCTTCACCAATACAGGCAGGTTTAGGCAGTGGTGGAAGAAGTAGTCAATTTGTAAAAGTACTCAAGTTACAGGTGAAAGTCCTCCATTCAAAATCGTACTTAATAAAAGTAAAACGTGTTGGCATCAAATTATACTTAAAGTACCAAAAGTAATGGTAATGCCTAAAGGCCCATTTCAGGATCATATATTTAAATGTGCTGGATTATGATCAGTGGAAGAAGTACTCAGATCCTTTACTGAAATAAAGGTAGCCATTCATTTTGTCAAAATACTCCATTACAAGTAAAATTCCTACCTTCTGATGTAAAAGTACAGGTCGGCAAAATGTACTTAAAGTATACAAAGTTAAAGTACTAACTATGCATAAATATGTGATATATTATTTTATATATGACATTTTGAGATTGTTAATATTGTTGCATCAAGCAGCATTTTTACTGTTGTTGAAACACAGTTTTGATGCACACATTATTAATGCAAATACTTTTTTGTAATATATTGTTTAATTGTACTTTGTTGTACCTTAAACATGTTTGTCCACTAGTTACATTTTTAGAGATGCATTATGTTGAACGATTATCACATGTTTTAATTCAACATCTGAAAAGTCCCTAAAGCTAAGTGAAGTAGAGTAAAAGTATAGAAATACTAAAGTAAGGTACAAGTATGTACTTAGTGTCCATCTTATTTATTTTAATGTAATGTTCCTATGAGTCTTCTTAATGTCAATCTGTGGAGGTTGTAATAAAACCTGTTGCATAAACTAACTTTGCTATACTTTAAGTTCATTAAACTGATCTGTACTTCATAATGTAGGAATTGTACTTGTAATGGAGTATTTTGACATTAAGGTATGGCTACTTTTACTTCAGTAAAGGATCTGATCACTTTCTTTCACCTCCGATCATAATCCAGTCATTTCATATACACCTTATGTTTCTGAAACGGGTCTTTAGGCATAACCAGTACTTTTACATTTAGTGCTTTAAGTCTAATTTGATGCTGATACTTTTTTACTTTTACTTAAGTAACATTTTAAATTACTATTATGTAATGCTACTTGAGTAAAACATCTGAGTACTTTTCCAGTGGTGGAATGTAACTAAGTACATAAAGACAAGTATTGAACTTAAGTACTCAATTGAGATACTTCTTCTTTACTTGAGCATTTTCACAGTATGCTACTTTATAGTGTTACTAATCTACATTTAGTTAACACATTTAGTTACCACTATTATTAAAAGATATCAATTAACTCGTACAATATCACATTATGTTATAGGTAAAGCTACCCAGCAGTGTATAATGTAATTCAAATAAACCCCACCTTTATCAAGTGCCACAGTGAAGTGATGAACACATTAATGCAATAATAATTATCATTTTAAAAAGTACCAATATATACGGTGCCTAAATGGACCATTCTGCACAATGACTACTTCGGTACAGAAGGTTACATCATTAATAATAACTTAATGTTGCTAATACTTTTTTGTACAATTCTGAATGCAGGATTATTAATTGTAACTGAGTATTTTGAATCTGTAGTATCGGTACTTTTACTTAAGTAAAACATCTGAGTAACTTTTCAACCACTGCAAATTTTAAAGCCACATTACAGTCAATGTATCTTACAGTGTAGAAGTAGAAGTACCAGAGTGTAAGAACCTACTTAGTTACAAGTGAAAGTTCTGCAATCAAATTATTACTCAAGTAAAAGTACAAAAGTATCAGCAGTATTATATGTTTTGATTATAATTATTGATGCATTAAAGTGTTATCAACGCTGGTAAAGGTGCAGCTAGTTTGAATGACTTTGTATACTGCGGGGTAGTTTGAGAATTTAACTCCAGGTGGAACTAAAGTCTTATTTAAGTGTTGATTATATTTCACATCATCAATCCAAATTTGCTAAGTAATTAAAGGTATTAAATAAATGTAGTGGAGTAAAAATACACAATTTACCTCTGACTTGTAGTGGAGTGGAAGTACTATAGCAACACATGGAAATACTGAAGTCAAGAACAAGTCCCTCAAAATTGTCCTAAAGTACAGTATTTGAGTATGTACTTAGTTACTTTACACCAGTGGCTATAGTGCACATGCAAAGCTTGAAAACGAACCGAAACGAACCAAAGGCTTGTTCTGTGTTCGTTGTCGTAAGAGCCCAAACATCGAAAGTCTAGAAACGAATGAAAGTCTCTTCTTACCTGAGAGAAAATGAGTATTTAAGTGAAGTTGTTGGTGGTTTTAAGTCGACAGCAGACCGGTGAGAGGTGAGCTGTGTGTCCCGCACCGGTCCGCTCACCATGTCAGCTGCAGAAACACAGCGAGCAGGACTACACTCTGCCACAGATCAAAGACGGGGAGAGGGGGTGGCTTCATGGATCTGAGCGCGAGTATCTGATCCCTGATCAGCCTGCCTCACATCAAAGAGCGCGAGGCAAACACACACACTGGCTGAGAAATGTGATCAATAACAGCGTTTCCTCTACCGCTTTGTTATCAGAGTCTACTCTCTCTCCCTCTTCACTCTCTCTGTGTGTGTGTGTGTGTGTGTGTGTGTGTGTGTGTGTGTGTGTGTGTGTGTGTGTGTGTGTGTGTGTGTGTGTGTGTGTGTGTGTGTGTGTGTGTGTGTGTGTGTGTGTGTGTGTGTGTGTGTGTGTGTGTGGTGTGTGTGTGTGGTTTATTTAATGGCTGTTTCATGGTTGGTCTCTTGGATTTTGGCTCTCCAGCCAAGTGGCTTCCAAACTGTGGTCCGTCGATAATGGTCCTCCTTCACAGGGTCCCTGTCGGTCCCAATTTGCTTTTTTTGTCATTGTGCAGAGTGCAAGCCAATGAAATGCATATGCATCTAACAAGAATTGGATATATATATTTTGTATTCTTATTTAACTCTGAGGAAGAGCAGGTTCAATGACAACTTACTGATTTTGTCTGCATGCTGGAAAATATACTGTACTCAAAAGGGAAAGGGATCATTGCTTGTTATGTGTTGGAACTTTTGCATCATGGCTGGACAACTTATTTAATAAAGTTCAATCCAAAATATATATATCCATGCCTCTTTGAAAGTAAAATCAGTCCCACTGAGTAAAATAAACCTTTAAATAAAGATCCTGACTCAAGTAAAGATGTTGTTAAACTACCTAAAATTATTTTCCATTTTCTGATTATTATTTTCTTCATATTCCTAAATGTGAAATTTCATTTTTTGCGACCGAGTTGATTTGTGAGGATTGTGACTATAAGACTATGACAGTGACTGTGTGTGTGTGTGTGTGTGTGTGTATGTGTGTGTGTGTGTGTGTATGTGTGTGTGTGCGCGCGTGTGCGTGTGTGTGCGTGAATGTCTGCACCGAGGCAAAGACACAGAGGACAAAAGTTCAACACTGCAGTTTGCAGCTAAAGTGGACAATTACTGTACATGTCTGGGCATGTTTTGCATCCATTCAAGCAGTCTACTTTGCAAATGTAATTACTTTGCAAATGTAATTAGCTGTTGCTTAGTTTATTTTTTTCACATGTCTCTTGTTGTGAAATATGCCACAAATAAGTTATTATTAACACATCATGTGTCGAGTTGAAGGGGCACTACTATGCTCATATTCAGGTTCATATTAGTACTTTGTGCCTCTACTGTGACACGTTTACACCCTTTATTGTCCAAAAAGCTATTTATTTTGTGCTGCAGCACCTCTTTTCACCCTCTGTCTGAAACCAGAGCCCAGTCTGCTCTGATTGGTTAGCACGGCTCTGTTGTGATACGTCATGTCCCGTACAATGTGTTGGAGCTCTAGTCAATATAAGCGCAAGTGTTACATATGTCACCTTATTACGGAAGTAAACAAAGGAGTCCAATAATTCAGGCAGGGAGAGAAACTCCCTCTGGAGGGAACACAGTGATTTTAGCCTTTGCAGACCATTTACATGCACACACAACAATATAACACTCTACAGGAAAGGGAAAACCACAAAGAGCAGAATAGGGCCGATTGAAGACTCTAACTTTTTCATCAGCTTTATTTGTTTTTAATGAATATGTTACACTGTGGCAGTTGAATTAACATATTCTTATGTCTGTTTTTAACTGTTATTGTTAAAATGCATGTATGTATTTTTTGTTGAGGTTAGATTTGTGCACTGGTGATCTGAATGTCACTCTGACATGAGTCTGTCTGTATCATGGTCTGTATACTGCAGTCAAAGGAGTAAGACACTTCAGCCTTGCAGTTGTCTCCATCTACTGGAACATTGGTGTCATTATTTATTTGTTAGTCTTCTTGAATAAACTACCAGAGAACTGCTGGTCCACTGCAACTTTTTATCCTTCTCTTTTTTTCCCCTGAGAGTGTGAGCGACAGGAACTCTCTATGGAGTGAAGGGATTTTAGCCTTTGAAAACCATTTACATGCACCTTTATAACACACTTCAGGAAAGGGAGAACTGTAAAAAGCAGAATATGGCCTGTTTCAGAACTTTTTGTAATATTTTGTATAATTGTAAATTGTAACTTGAACAGTTAGTCCACAAATATATTGTTTAGAGTTGCATTATTTTCAAACTTTTCAAATGCAAAATCTAAAAAGTCACTAAAGCTGTTTAATAAAAGTAGCAAAAGTAGGCTATAAAGACGCGTTAAATGGAAATACTAAAGTAAAGTACTTCAAAATTGTACTTAAGTACAGTCAGTAGTACTTGAGTAAATGTACGTAGCCTAGTAACAATCCGCCACTGGTTCTTGTCAGTGAATTCTAATCTACTCGACCAGCCCGTATTGCTGAGTCCCATCGGGCTTTACACCACAGCTGTCCCTTTAAGAGACCTGCGCTCTAAAATCCTGCAGTATATGAAACTGTCCGCGATTGTTAGACATCTCAACTGAAGACATATTCCATGCAAACCAAAATCTCTGAAGTGTTCACGTTGGGTACCTTTTCTTGTCATGTTTACGGTTTAAAGGAAGTTGTGTGCGGTGCAGAGGACAGAGATGCTGCAGTGATGCTGCTGCCAGCCTGCTGCTAATGTAAGTATCTCTGTCTCCCTCTCTCCAATGCGGCATTAAGATTACCCGGGTGTTGCAGAAGGATATTTTAAGCAAAACATTTGGATGTAAATGATTGAGGGAATGTAGGCTAGCTATAGCCTGGGATTGCTGACAGTGAAGTACTCTGGTGAGTGACGTATTTTTGCATATTTATTGTTGGAGTTTTGACTTCTAAGAGTTTTTTTATATTGCATATGATGTTCAGAGAATGTATATTAGGAAACCCATCATGGTGTTTTATGGTGCCGGGAGTCCTTGACTTTGAGGAGATGATGTCACTTTTCTACGTACTACTGCTGTTTTTTTCCACATTCCACCACTTTGAACGAAAAATAATTGTTGTATGCATCAGATAGCCTATCAATATCTGACCATGCTATATAGACAGTCAGCATCACATTGACATATACATATGGATATTTGCATTTGAATATGTTGCTCTAATGTAGTGTAAAAGGTTTTAATCTAATACATCCAGAGCATTAACCAATGGCTGCTCAGCTTCATGGAGATGTTAAAGCAAAGTTGATGTGCGCATCACTGCAGTGTGCATGCCGGCCTCTCATTCTTTTGGTGTTCTGACTACAAGTCCCAGAATTCCGCGAAATAAGCTGTTTAGGCTAATAAAAATAATGCACCTGCAAGCACTGGTGGGGAAATGTGTGTCACCCTTGCAACCTGCAGTGCCATCTACATACTATATAAATACATGTTGACATGCAGGCTGTTATTTTTGATTTATTACATTTTTGCATCACTTTTTTCATGCTAAATTAATCTAAAGTTATTGTTTTCTGTTTAATATAAATGTTTTTATTAATGTCCGTGTTTATTCATCTCCTTGTGTGTTCCAATGTATTCAAGCTTTAAAATCTCCATGCTCTTCTGCCCTCAAATAGACGTTTCTGCACTGTTTGTATTTATTTCAATATACAATAAAACAAAAATCTATAAATTAATCAATATATCAATCAAGAAATATGTATAGAAACAATACATAGGCTACAGGTTATTATCAAAATAAATACATTTGCAAAGTAAAAGAACAATAAATAAATAAATAGAAAAATAAAACCAATTATTTTTCATTCTTTTCATTCTAAACACATCCAAATGTATTATTTTCTGTTTAGATATTTTTTAGTTTTTATTCACTTCCCCAGTTTATTTATCTCCCTATTTATTTATTTTTATTTATTCATGTATTTATAAAAATGGAAGCATATCCTTCTACCCTCAAATTGACATCCCCTCGAACATTAAAATGACTGCAGCACTAACGTCTATAAATCACCCTTCAGCACAGATGCCCATTGTTTGAACAGATGGTTCAAGCCCACCCAGAAGTGGGCAGTGCTCCAGCTGCAGTTATCAATAAATGTACTTCCGGAACACTGCACCAGTTTAATAGGACGGAGTGAGACCACTTTTGTTTTTTCATATAGTCTCTGCAGAAGTGTGAC
Organism: Harpagifer antarcticus; assembly: GCA_902827135.1. Taxonomy (NCBI): domain Eukaryota; kingdom Metazoa; phylum Chordata; class Actinopteri; order Perciformes; family Harpagiferidae; genus Harpagifer; species Harpagifer antarcticus. Next base: position 5,906,791 of record CADEHL010000999.1, read on the forward strand.
TTTAAATGACATTACATGACATGTTTTATCCAAAGCGTCTTACATACATTCAGTACTGTGGACAATCCCCACAGGAGAAATTTGGGGTGAAGTGTCTTGCCCAGGGACACAACAACATGCTGACTGCAGTGGGACTCGAACTTGCTACCCCCTGATTCCAAGTCCAGCACACTATCCACACGTGGCAACCTATCAGTCCCATTCAGGAAGAGTACTTTTGGTCAGTCATCATTCTCGGTCAAAGCAATACAAAACTGGAACTCTCTACCCACTCAAATCAAAGACATACATACACATACCACCTTCACAGCTCACTTAAAAACATGGTTCACTGAGACCTGTACAAACTAGTCTGTGTTGAATATCGCATGTGTGTTACATGTTGTGATCATGGATGTTGCCCCTCGTTTCTGTTATGTGATTGTGATGTGCTATATGTGACATGTACTGTAACGTGTGTTGTTTATTGTTCTCTTTTATCCTTTCACCTGTGTGAAGCTGACAATTGAGCGGCCCAGACCAAGCAAGGAGGCAGAGGCAGAACGTCCCAAATATAACCCGGTGTGGGCATTTATTACAGCGAACACAATACACACAGCCTCAATCCTGCTGCTGCTGCTGCTGCTGTTGCTGCTGCTGCTGCTGCTGCCTGCTGCTGCTGCTGCTGCTGCTGCTGCTGCTGCTGCTGCTGCTGCTGTTGCTGCTGCTGCTGCTGCTGCTGCTGCTGCTGCTGCTGCTGCTGCTGCTGCTGCTGCTGCTGCTGCTGCTGCTGCTGCTGCTGCTGCTGCTGCTGCTGCTGCTGCTGCTGCTGCTGCTGCTGCTGTTGTTCACGTGGGCACAGCCTGCAGCCACCAGGATCTCACACACACTAACAGCCTCAAAACAGACAGGGCAACAGGGCCTAAATACACACACTAATCAGCAATTAGACACAGGTGGGGGGGAGGAGACAACACAGGGCACCAGGTGCACACAATCAACAGCCACAGACATGGGGGAAGGGGAACACTTTTAACATGAAACCAGGAAAAAGAGACAGACAAACTAGTTACATAAATTACATATATTCCCATGCTTCCTGTGCAATGTTTTTAGTGTTATATTACCCGTAACGGAGGCCGAGATCTATGGCCCAGAGATCACCTCCGTTACAACCTGTATCTACTTGTCCTTGATCCTTTTTATTTTATTTTATATTTTTTTATAACTAATGCTGTTGATATATTGTGATTTTAAGGGTGTCTATTACCATCTGGCCGGGGACAACAGCTGGAAATTAGCCATGTTGGCTAAAGCTGCTCCATTTACTGTTGATGGGTGTGGAGGAAACTTCTGTGTAGCAATGCAGTGGGAGTCACCGACTCAGGAAGGAGACACGGTAGAGCAGGAGCTTTTGATGTCAAACACTGATGATTTATTTGGAGTTTCGGCCGGAGGATTCACATCACATGTCACATCAGTCACGGTGAGACTGCATGGGAGAGTTGCCACGTCAATTCTGGAGAGCCTCTCTCTCGTTAGCCCATTTAACTGGTTTCACAGAGAGTGATCAACATATTTTGATAAGATAGCTTAGACAGTTGGGCACACTGAGTCACTTGCATCCGTCACTTATGGCCTCGAAGATTTCATACCTTGGAGTCCACAATCAACAAAGAAGGAAGTGTCCCAATGCACCCACAACAACAGACCATCTGTGACCTTGTGTTGCCCGGTCACAGAATGGGAACAATAACATTATGGCTGAAGCAGCCTATGTCCTTAAAGGAGATAAACAGACGTCAGGGTTAGTCATGCACGTCATATCTAGGAGTCGAGGACAATTATTTCCCTAACAATGGGGACTGTCCACGACACTATAAATTAATAAACTAAACTAAATCCACTGAGCCACAGCCTCCCGCTCAATAAATGAATTGAAGATGAACTCGCACCCAGTCTACAATTGTGCAGAGATGAACAGCAAACAACAAATAGTTCAAATGCCTGGCCCATAGCAAAGAGTTAGCTGAAGTATGCAACTTTTAAAACGTAAATTAATGAATAAAGACTCGTCAGAAATCTTCTATAGGTCAATGTCTGGACTAAATGTCAATGTTCATATCAACAGAATGACATATTTAATAATAAATATAGCTTGTCTTAAAGGACTCCTGTCTTTTACATTTGTTTGAGCGATAGAATTACTAACAAAGAACTATTAACAAAGCACTTATATACTAATAAAGGACTGGCTTATCTAAAGCCAGTTGAGTAGCACTTGAAATGTTTGGCTCTATGAAACCTGATGTACTTATATGATTCTGTTTTCTTCTGGGTTGTGTCTTCCTGGTCGAATGTACTTATTGTAAGTCGCTTTGGATAAAAGCGTCAGCTAAATGCAATGCAATGTAATGTAATGTTTGTAACAGTGTCTTTACTGGCTGATGTAAAAATCAAAAAGGAAATAAGACAACTGCAGCTTATCAAAAATGCTCACAAAAAAAGAAAGTGGAACCAGTACCCCAGTTTAAAGCTTTGTAGTTGCTCCATGTGAATCAAATACATTATTTCAAAAATACTATTCATATTATTGTTGACCACTGAATAGTTTGAGGCCAAAATAAATCTCTCATATGCTGCTTTTTCACAAGCCATGCAGAGCTCTTATATACTCGGGAACAGAACAAAACATGTAGAATCAGCTTTCAGTTTTTATTCTCTGCAGATCTTTTGTGTTTGAATGTTTTGTATGTCTGTTTTACATTAATGGTTGAATCTAGCAATCTTTACAATCATGAATCACATTTATGCGTAACAAGTGGCAGGAACATTATTTGCTATTATTTCCAGACTGGATGAATTAAAGGGTATAAAAATCATTCATTTGAATATCAGGAGTCTATTGCCCAACATTGATTTACTTGGCATATGGGTTGTTCTACATAAACCTAAAATCATCACACTCTCTGAAACTTGGCTTAATAGTAACATTTCCGATAGTGAACTACAAATCACAAATTATTTGCTTTACAGACCTGATCGATGCAGCAGGGGTGGAGGTGTGGCTATTTATGTCTCCTCTGACCTTGTGACTGAGCTAATTGCTACTTCTATAGAGCCTCTACATTTTGAATGCTTTTTTCTTAAAATAATCTTTCATGAAAATAAATGCTTAACTATTGGTAGCATCTATAGGCCACCTTCTTCACCTGCAGAGTCTTTTAACCACATCATTGACACTATCAACTCCATTTCCTGTGGAAATGAAATAATCTTGCTTGGTGATTTCAACAAAAATTGGTTGGATAAATCATCTGATAGAGAGAAAAAACTTTTCAGTAGTCTAAATGTTAAACAGCTAATTAATGAGCCAACTCTATCACTCTTAGAACCCAATCTCTGCTTGACTGGATACTGGTGTAACACCCTGACAGAATCTTAAAAGCTGGTGTCATGTCGGATTGCTTCAGCGATCATTCAATTGTTTATTGCGTATGGAAAATCAAATTAATTAAACTACCTCCAAAACTAGTCAAAATCAGACAATATAAAAAATTGAATGTTGATTTATCTATTAATGATGGTGTTGCCCTTAATTGGGACAGATTTCAACTAACACCTTTTATACAAGATGCTTGGGATTTTCTGCATAAAGAGTTCACTGATGTCATGAACAAACATGCACCTGTGAGAACGGTTAAGGTCAAAGGTCAACATCTCCCTTGGATAAATTCTGAACTCATCAGTCTCTTTAGGGAAAGGGAAAAAGCATGGTCGATATATCTTCATTCAAGAACTATAGCCGATTGGGAAGTATACAGGCATCTCCGAAATCTGAGTAAAACCAAAACCCGAAATGCTAAATCAAACTGCTATAAAGAATCTCTCACATCGGACTTTAAGAATCCCAAGCAATTTTGGACTAAAATTTAATCTATTTTAAATAAATCAGGTAAACATTCTATTAATGAAATAAGAACTGCTGATACAATAATTCATGACCCATTATCCATTGCCCAAATATTTAATCAGCATTTCGCTAATGTATGTTCCACACTACTATCTGACTCCTATTTGACGACTGGTATTTCTAATAGTAACTCATACTGCAACAGTTCTTTTTCTTTTAAGAATATTCTACCACACGAAGTTCGAAAAGTGGATAGCAGTGCAGGACTCGATGGTATAGAAAACAGGTTCATAAAATTGGCGTCCCATATTCTCATGTACCCACTTGCTGATTTGTTCAACCTGTCTTTGTCCACCTGTGAGTTGCCGACTATTTGGAAATGTGCACGCATCATTCCACTGCATAAAGGTGGTGATTTACTTGATACAAATAATTATAGACCAATCTCTATAATCTGTTCTATTTCCAAAGTTTTGGAGAAAATAATTTATAATCAACTGTCACATTATCTCAATACTTCTAATATTTTATCTCCGGTTCAATCTGGTTTCAGGCCTAATCACTCCACAACAACTGCCCTACTTACATTTACGAATGACTTGTACTCTGCTGCAGATGATGGTGAAGTCACAGGTGCCATTTTTATTGACTTGACAAAAGCCTTTGATTTCGTTGATCGATATCTGCTCTTGGATAAACTTCACGGCATTGGCCTTTCTAATAATACAGTGTTATGGTTTAACTCGTACCTTCACAGTAGAAAGCAATGTGTGGTTGTTAATGGAAAACAGTCTGACCTGTTGATCCAACAAAAGGGTGTACCCCAAGGATCAACTCTGGGCCCACTTCTGTTCTCTATTTACATAAATGATTTATCTTCTTGTCTCATTAATTGTTGTACTCACCTTTATGCTGATGACACTGTCATATATACATCCAAATCTGATTTTTCACAAATTCAGATCTCTCTTCAATCGGATTTTAATATCTTACAGGACTGGCTATCACACACAATAAACTACTGCTTAACTAAACAAAATCTTATACCATGGTCTTTGGTACCAGGCAGAAGCTCAAATCCAAACCTAATGTAGTAATAACATGTAAGGATGGCACTTCTCTGCATAAAGTTGATAGCTTTAAATATCTTGGTGTATGGCTAGACTCTGAACTTTCATTTAAACTACATATAAAGCATGTAATACAAAAAGTCAATTACAGAATTGGTGTTTTACACCGCTCTCGCAATTGTTTTACGCTCAGTGTCCGAAAGAGAATTGCTTCTCAACTTATTCTTCCGATTATGGACTATTGTGATGTTGTCTACCAAAATGCACATAAATCAGATTTTGCTCTACTCAACATAGCCTACAATAGACTATGCAGATTTGTTCTTGGTTGTCCTTTTCGTACACATCACTGCACAATGTATAACCAACTTAAATGGCCTTCTTTAAATGTAAGAAGACACACGCATTGGCTTCAGCTGATATTTAATTGCATTTATCTTAACTATCCCCCTTATTTAAAGCAGTATTTCGTACCCTACTTGTCAAATCATCAAGTTAGACATTCTGTTCAGATTGATTTCTCTGTCCCCTCTGCAAATAAATTGATTGGCAGAAGAGCGTTCATTTTCAAAGTCCCAACAGACTGGAGTACTTTACCTGCTGCTATTAGATCTCTTGCATCATTGGGTTTATTTAAACATGCATTGTTATCTCACTTTCAACTGGTCTGTACTTGTTATTAATGAAACTGATATTGATGAAACTGATTTGCTCGACTGTCTCTCAAATTGTAACGATTGTATGCATTGCTTGAATTGTACTTAACAGACTGTATGTGGTTTGTCTTGTGTCATGTTTTGCATTTTGTCTTTTTATTTATGTATGTCTGTAAGTTGTTGCTATTGTCGGGACCCCCTTGAAAACGAGATGGTGCATCTCAAGGGGTTTATCCCAATGAATAAACATTTCTATATATATATAATAAACATTTGTTCTTTTCAAAACAAGGCTAACATATTTTTTTTGAAATATTTGTAATTCTTATACCTCCGCAACTATTTAAATCTACTATATTCCCAGTGTTTATTTTGTATCTTTTAAGAGTTGTCCTATTTTATTAGTTTTGTATACTTATGTTAAGCACTGGAACGTGTTGGACGAAATAAACTCGCTTTGCCTTACTACGCATGCGCAAAAGTATCAACAGTCAATATTAGTGTCAGTGTCGTAGAAGATGCCTCTTAAATACAAAATAAACCTTTCAAAGGAAATATATATTTATATTAGTTTACCTAATAGACCTTTGTTGACTCCTAGCTCAAAGGCAATCGGTATTTACTGCCAGACTCTAGATGACGGGCTTTAAGACAACCCGGAAGTAACCGGGAGGGAGCCTCTCGCTTCGCCTCCAGCGCTTTTGATCCTTCACACTGAGGGGAATTCATTATTATTAGAACATCGCCTTTGAAGGAGTTATTATGTTGTTGAGGGGGAATTAAACCATGTCCCTTCATATTGTTGTTGTTGTTATTGTTTCCAGGAACACAGCCTGTCGTGAGATGTATCCGCTTTTTGAGAGGACCGTTAACCAGACAAATCCAAGTGAGTATTAGGGATAACTCTCCCGAAAGAGGCTAAACAAAATCACCGGAGGTTAAAAGAAAGCCTCTTATCCACAATCACCACAACTCTTTGATTTTAAATGTCTTCTTGTTTTGTATAAATTACTAAACCAGGGTTGCATCACTGTGTTATAGACTGTATACCAGGCAGGTGTTTTGGGGGAAATAACGGGTTTCTTCTTGTTTTCACGACAGCCGTTTTCCGGGTGGTGTATTCATGCGCTCGGTGCAGAAGATAGTCCCATGAGTGTGTGTGTGTGTTGGGACACATTGCAGCAACGAGATGACCAACTGTCCAGACCCGTGGTAAGTTTGTACTGTGGGAAAGGCTCTCCTCCACACTGTTCAAATAGAAAATAAGAATAACAACATTTCCCAGGCACACACCAGCATACTGTCAGCCTATAGGGTCTGTATATTACATTAAGGCACTACTGGTCCAGTAGTGTTTATTATGGGCTGCATTTCAAGCATCCTGTGCAGTCAGCCACACCCACCCCAGTGAATTATTATGCAGTACTGTGGCTGCTTGGGTCCAGTGTCCTGCTGCTGAATAAGCAAGAATATGTTTAATTATGGCTGTGTGGAGAGGCGAGGGTCACATAAATATGATTTTCCTAATCCAAAAGACTGATTTTGAGAGTGATCTGCTTCTATTGTAAAAATACATGCTCTTATTCTTAATGTAAACATATAGAAAAGGGAAAGAAATCCGGTTTACTTTTCTGATTATATCACTGGGGTCTTGGGAGTTGAAAAGTAATTTGTTTGCCACTTTTATTACACATAATATTAATGTAGACTGCATAGAGCATTTTAAACAAAAGGCTTCAACCTAGTTTCCTAGTGGACACAAACGATATAACTGCACCAGCCCCTGTTCCCCATATTCTTTCTCCTTATGTTTCCTGTCTTTACTGTACCAACAAGTGAATACAAATCAGAGAAGAAAGTATTTAGATAGTAAAGTGTATTCTTATGATGTTGTTAGTAATTCCAAAGGTCTACCAACACCCAACACAATTCATAATTTCCTCCAAACTTCAAACTAAATGTGTACCTCTGTTCTTCAGGTTGCCTCGGCTGACAGTTCGTCATGAGTACATGGGTCTGAGGTGCTACCAGGTGTCTCCCTGCACATGTGTGGAGGAAGTCAAACAGCTGCTGTACGAGGAGACAGACCTGCCCGTCACAGAGCAGCAGCTGACTCACAATGGGAGAGTGGTACGTTTCCCCCTCAGCCATAACGGCATAATACATATACCACTTATACTTACCAAATTGCATTTTATCACTTCCTCCAGTCAATGGTTTTCCTAAAGTGTTTTTGGTTGTTATCCTGAAATAAGGTGTGTGGTTAAAACAAGCTGAAGCGATTGTAACGTTTTGTTCTACGACATAAAATACGTCAGTAAATACCCCACTGGTGAATTTGCTAAAAAGTGTCTAAATGAGACGACTATTTGTTTGACTCAGAGATTATTTTCTGTTTTATTCTGAATTCCAATGGAGACATCCCATTTGCTCTCTCTCTTTGCTATACTAACTTTCAGGTCGGCCTTCAAACTTACACATATAAGAAAAGAGAGAATGTGTGATTTCTGTGATTGTAGATCATTTTCAGCAGCAGCGTGCTATAACTGCAGGACAGATAATGTGACCTAAAACATTCACAGAGCTTTCATTCATTGAGGCTGTGAACCAAGTTTTCCTCACATGTTTAATTATGAACTAATAATTGAACTCTTTTAATGTTGTTATTGAGCATATGACTGATTTTAACTTTGTTATGGTCGTCTGTTTATTTTATCTTGACTGCGTTCTTGGATTCCTTCAGAGTAATGCAGAGGTGATAAACAAAGTATCAGCTCGGATGACTGCAATGATCTGACTCATACTGCAACATAACCTCATAACAGTATGAGTATTAAATAAAAGGCAGTAGGATACTTACTACATTATTAGCATATGAAACAAGACCGACAAACCAAAGCTAATAACAATAAACAAACGTAATGATAATGTCTATTTATTGGCTTATATTTTTTGGATACAATGTGTAGTTATTTCTCCCACAGCTTTATATATGTCAGATTTTGTATCAGTACTGTTAATCGGATATATAAGTTATTATTGAGGCAGATAGATGTTGTGAGGCTCCTGTTTTGGGTGTGTCAGTGTGTGTCCCAACATAACTGCAGTTGTCCTGGGGTTCAGCTGATGGAGAGCAGCAGGTGGTGGTAAGTTCTCTGAAGCCCCCACTGATCCCATGCGCAGAAATAGAGTGGTGCAGTGATGACGTATTTTCGTAGGCCGACCCTGAAGGCAGCATAATTCCTGGTTCAGATTTTGGACTATAAATATATTTCAATCAGGAGAGACTTCATTTTGTTTAAAAAACATTTATTGACACGTGCCATATGATAAATGTTAAGTCTTTGGCGATTAGACCCCGATCCTGAAATCGTATATCTAAAGGGGGAAATGCAGCCGTGAGCATATAGGGAACCCTCGCGGGGTCTAGACACTGGTGATGATGCAGAAGATCTGGATTTGATGAGGAGATGGGATGAAGAGGGGATGTGATGAGGTCTTTGGATTAGCTCTCCTGGCACTGGATGTGATGAAAGGAGGTGGATGGGGAGGAGGTGGTCGGCAGCATGAACACCTGAAATCACAGCTGACAGCAGGAGAGAGGAGAACCATTTTGAAGTTTGGCTGCAGCACGATGATTGGCTGCTGAGATTGAGGTGAATGTAATAGGTTAGCAGGAAGCCCGTGATGAGCTGATTATAAGCAGCTGCGGAGTGAATGTACCAGTCTTCCTGAAAGAACTTGCACTGAGCTTCATATATAAATAATCTCTTACATGTTTTGTTCAGCAGGATAATCTCCACATATTAACACCACGTTAACATTTTTGAAGTAAAAAGCTAACATTAGGCTATAAAGGAACTACAGCACGATCACATGACTTCACGTCACCACCGCTAAGCTAAAGGTGGCTAATGTGAGCATGATCACGTTTAGTCACTCATTTAGGCATTTTTAAATTCTCCAGCTGGGTATTTACTAACTTATTTTATGTCGTAGAATAAAACGTTAACATCTCTTCAGCCTGTGTTAACCACAGACCTTATATCAGGCTAACAACCAAAAACACATTCAATAAACCATTGATTTCAAGACCAAGGGAAAGGAAGTGGAAAAATGCTGACTCATTTCTGGGTTTTAGGACTCATTCCTGCAGCTTTCTATTAGCTGCAAGCTAACCACGAGGTCAGAATACTTTTAAATCAAACAATATTTCAAGTTGTTCATTATCTTCTGGCTATTAGAACTATATTATGTGAACTGTTTGTCAGAGAAAAAAACAATATAAAAAAGGAATCCCATGGTTCCCTCCAGATAAGGGGTTCAAGTTACCTTGCTCTGTCTAATGCAATTAAGATGTGCTGCAGTCGGATGTGGGAGGCACACACTGTATTAGCCGAAGTGTATTTTCCTTTTAGAAGGCAAGTTAGGCTTGTTCTCTTTGAGTTTTAAAAGCATTCGTCAAAATAAAGGCTTGTGTGTGAGTGCTCTCTAATGAAATAAAACATTCAGAATGAGGTGAATCGCTGCATTACACTAGTTTATATGATACAGAGAGAGACAACCAAAGACAGGGGGAGTTTAAGGGGTGGACATCTCTAAGCAGTTGACCAATCACAACAGAGCCGGCCAGCTAACCAATCAGAGCAGACTGGGCTCTGGTTTCAGACAGAGGGTGAAAAGAGGTGCTGCAGCAGTATGAGAAAAATAAAAACCTTTTTCAACAATTCCACCCGCGGCGCTGCGGTGACCTGGTGACCCGGTGGAATACAGGGTAGGTGGACTGGCCATCTGTGTGTTCTGGAGAATCACAGAACGGCCGGTCGTCAGCGGGCCGTTGACGGCTGGCTCGGTTCGCTGACGGCCTTCACCGCCCTTAATTTTTTGAAACGGCATCATGTAAGTTGCGCTGACAGGCGACAGAGGTCCACAGTTGCCCCGCAGCGAGGCTCCCCCCGCCCTCCAGTAGACAGTTCACGAGCTCAGTCACTTCATAACACCAAAGATGGGTCGCGGTAAACGCTCTGAAGTGAGGCTCCACTACACTAAAAAAGAAAAAGACAAGGCACAGTGCCTGTTAATAGCTTGCCACAGGCATAGCTCAGTTAAAATAAAGCACAGCTGTTGTGTAATACATTTGTATTGCATGTATATTTTTTTATTTGTAAAAATGTCAGTTAAAGCTTAAAAGAATAAAGATATTTTTGTTATCTAAACGTTTGACCTCTTTCTTTTACAATTTTGGAATCGAAACGGGGAATCGATAAGAACCGGAATCGGAATCGATACATTTCAAACGATACCCACCCCTACTGCTGAGTGCAGCGGGTCACACGGTCACCTTGAGAAGCCCCACCTGGCAGCATCATCCGTTCTGAAAGATGCACCAGGGAAAGATTTTTCCTTCACATTAATGTGTGCAATAATGCAGGACAAAAGATTTTAACAGTGGGTGAGATGCTGTTGACACATGCATGTTGATGGACAATCAGTTCCAGTGTTATGAGTGCATTAAGTAATATAGTAAAGAGTTTATGATAGAAATGATGACTGTCCGGACATACCAGATTTCCTTTGCTACTGAAAGCTTCATGATTATGTTAAAGAGGTCATATGATGCTCATCTTCAGGTTCATATCTGTATTGTGTGTCTCTACTGTGACATGTCTCCATGCTTTAAAGTTCAAAAAGGTCTTTATTCTTCTCATACTGCCTGCACCTCTTTTCACCCTCTGTCTGAAACCAGAGCCCAGTCTGCTCTGATTGGTTAGCTGGCCGGCTCTGTTGTGATTGGTCAACGGCTTAGAGATGTCCCACCCCTTAGCACATCAAGTGTTAGAGCTTAATTAAAATATATCTGTCACCATACAGTAGCGCTGCTCGATTATGGCAAAAATCATAATCTCGATTATTTTGGTCAATAATTGATATCACGATTATTAAAAACGATTATCCATTTACTTTGAAAACATCCATTTATTGGAGAAAAAATGTGAACAGTATGTTTTTAACAGTTGATTACCCTAAACTTTAAGATTACCCTGAACTTTAAGTATAATTCAACTGAAAAACCAATAAAAAAAAAAAAAGTATAATAATAAAAAGATAATCGTTTTATTTAGATTACGTTGTTTTCGTAATCGTTGCAAGCCATAATCGTAATTGCGATTAAAATACGATTAATTGAGCAGCCCTACCATACAGGGCAGTTGGTTACAGTCTCCTAAAGCAATTACTTCACTTTCATTGTTTTATTGAGTCAATACATCATTTGTTGTTTTAAATAATTTGTTTTCCTAAATAAAGCACATTTTTTCTTGTTAAATGATGTGCTTACTCCACATCCCAGCTGGAGGACAGCGTGCAGATCGGGGAATTGGTGCCGGCTGGAAGCCCAGAGATATCCGTTAATCTGGAGGGAAGAGGCCTCAAAGGAGGAGGTAGGAATAAAGCACAACATGTCTGCAAAAAAGAAAAAAGGTTCTACAGTGAGGCTTACTCAGTTTGGGTTTTACAGGCAGGTTTGGACAGACTACACCACCACTCGTCGAATTTCTGAAAGATATTCTGAGGAGGTACCCTGAAGGCGGACAGATTCTCAAAGTAAGTAGGCCTATTACGCCACGTTATTATTAACAGACATTTTGCATTATTTCCTTGGATGTAAATTTCCTAAGTATTTAACTTATATATGCCTAAACCCTGAACCTTATTTGTAAATATGTATTCTATATTTAATAAACCTTGTCTGTACTTTGTCTTATACATGCAAAAGCTTGGAGTCTTTAACCTGATATGTGAATGTGGACCACAACCTCCAGCCTCTCAGGTTGATATTCTGGGCCCCCTCCAACTAAACATCCTCCCCTCGGTCATGAACCTTGGCGTGACCTTGACGAACACTTTTAAATTCGATAAGCAGGTCAGCAGCGTAGTCAAATCCTGCTTTTTTAAATAAGACTATTGGCCAAAACCAAGTCCTATTTATCTTTTAAAGACATGGAAAGGGTCATCAACGCCTTTGTGACCTCGAGACTGGACTATTGCAACGCTCTGTATGTGGGTATGGACCACGCGTCAATTAAACGCCTGCAGCTGGTCCAAAATGCAGCTGCACGTTTGCTGACTGGACACAAAAAGCGCGACCACATCACCCCAATTCTGGCCTCACTACACTGGCTTCCAGTTCAGTTCAGAATTGATTTTAAAATCCTTTTATTTGTTTTTAAAGCTCTAAATGGGCTGGCTCCGGCCTATATAGTTGAACTCCTCCAGCGCTACACCCCAGCCAGAGCTTTAAGGTCTGCTGACCAGATGCTGCTGGTAGTGCCAAAGACTAGGCTCAAAACACGAGGGCACCGAGCCTTCGCAGCAGCTGGCCCCAGGCTCTGGAACACTCTGCCCCTCCATGTGAGGTCGGCCCAGACCCTAGGGGTTTTTAAATCCTATCTAAAAACACACTTCTTCTCTCAGGCTTTCTAGCTAGAGCGGAGCACGACAACTGACATTTCCCTGTGTATTGTTTTTATATTTGCTGTTGCCAAATGACTGTCTTTTTTACAATTGCACTGCAGTAAAGTGTTTTATTACATGTACAGCACTTTGGCTCGACCAAACATCGTTTTTAAATGTGCTCTATAAATAAAATTTGATTTGATTTGATTTGATTTGAATCAGAAGCGGGTTTATTTCCAAGGTTTCATTTAGAGATTCCTCCCAGGCAAAGGCTAGAGTCAAAAACCCCAATGGCATAAGATCTGGAGGGAGGACATATGTTAAGCTTGCTGAAAAACAAAGCGCAATGTTTTATTCTGGCTTTACTTGCTGGCATCAGCTATACATTACAATACATGGTAGCAACATTGGCAGGGTGAAGGGCTAAGGTTCATCCACTTTAATAATGAGCTAATTTTACTAAAAGGCTATTTGGATGATAGTATGCACCAGAGAAAATATTTGTATTGTGCGCGTAACAAGGTAGCAGAAGAAGTATTCAGATCCTTTACTTAAGTAGAAGTACACTAAATAATCCAACTGTAAGGAAATACAGTTACAGTTCTTTGTACCCCTGTTCGTCCCCTTAAACCTGGTATTTGTTGTACTCTGTAGGAGTTGATTCAAAATGCGGAGGATGCTGGAGCCACCGAGGTGAAGTTCCTGTACGATGAGACGGAGTACGGCGTGGAGTCGCTGTGGTCTCCTGACATGGCTCAGCATCAAGGTTGTTAATTACAGAGAACACAGACCTCGTTAGGAGGAATCTGATTAAGGATAATTGAGCAGGCGTCTGATCCTCTGAACTGTATACCGTGGAAACATCTGTCACAGGGATTATTTCAATACTACATTTTACACTGTAACTGTATATGTGTTTCACTTCTTTGTAATGGAGGAAGAAAGCCGTCGTTATAATAAATAAATGACTAAATAAATAATTACAAAATAGAAAGAAATGTGGAAAAAAAGTCTTAAATCATCAAATAAATCTGCAGGTTAATTTGAGAATAAATATATATCCACAGAAATAGAAAATAAATAAAACAAATGTATTTATTGAATCAATAAGGAAATTAATTAATTAAAACGTGGATTCTTTTATATATTTTTCGGGTTTTTAGGTTTATATTTTAAGGTTTTTATATTTTTATATTTTTAAGGCGTCAAAGTTGATGCTGCTGATGCCAACCTGTGAACTGTTTGCAGGTACGGCGGCTATATGTCTACAACGATGCTGTGTTCACGGACGAGGACTGGAACGGCATTCAGGAGATTGCGAGGAGCCGGAAGAGAGAGGACCCTCTGAAAGTCGGTCGATTTGGGATCGGCTTCAACTCTGTTTACCACATCACAGGTGAGGACTGTCCGGACATGCTTATATTTTCTGTCATCACATTGTTACTTACAGAACATCCTATTTCCTCGTGTGATCATTGTTTAGAAACCAGGATAGTTTATATCCCTCAAAACTCACCTTTTCACTCTTGCCTTCAAATCCCTAATCGACTAACCCCTCGCCCTTATTCCACACTAGTTTAGCACTTTTTTACTTTTTTTTTTTCTTCTTTACTTGCTTGTAAAGCGCTTTGAGCACCAGGAAAAGCACTATATTAATGTAATGTATTATTATTATATATATTTGCATTTTTTCCTCTTTCTGTTAAGATGCTCCCTGTATATTCAGCGGAGACCAGATCGCCATGCTGGACCCTCACCAGACCCTGTTTGGAGTGCAACGAGTCGGGGCAGTGTTGGAACCTGAAGACGGACATTAAGGAGATCACAGAGCTGGCCGACCAGTTCACTCCCTACGTCGGGATTTTTCGGGAACACCGAGACAACTTTTAAAGATGGCAGCTTCCCCGGGACGTTGTTCCGCTCCCGCCTCCGTCTGAAACCTTCCCAGCTCAGCAGCAACATTTACAACAGGAAAAAGTTCTGGAGCTCTTTGAGTCGTTCAAGAGCCGACGCGGACACGGTGCTCCTCTTCCTCAAGAGTGTGCAGAAGATCTCTTTGCATGTGCGTGAGTCTGATGGTACAGAGCGCATGTTGTTTCAGGTCACGGCAACGGAGAATACTGAGGATAAGGAAGAGAAGGCCGAACGCTCTGACTACGCTGGAGAGGCTGTGGACAGCTACGGCAACGGGGTTCACAGCTCCACCATCACCTCTGCGTCACTTACCAGGTGAGCATAGAGACTCTGGATGAGACGGCTAAAGAGACTCAGAGGACGACGTGGCTGGTGTGTAACGGAATTGGCGGCAGAGGGATGTGTGCTGAGATGGACTCTCTGGCGGACGATTTGAAGTTCACGCCCACCATTGGAATTGCTCTGCCACTCACTCTGATCAATGAAGAATACAAAGGTGCCACATCAGGAGTCTCAGGACGAGCTTTCTGCTTCCTTCCTCTTCCACCTGGGGAGGAGAGCGAGACAGGGCTTCCAGTGCACGTCAGTGGCTTCTTCCGCCTCACGACAACCGTAGGAGCATAAAATGGCGGGAGGTGGACCAGTGGAGGGGACCCGGCGGCTTTGTGGAACGAGCTGCTTATAATCACCCGTCATCCCCAGGGCTTACTACGTGCTCATCACAGAGGCTATCAAAAGGGTACAGACGAAAAAGGACCAAGACTTTCCATTATCTCCTGCAGGGACCTATGGAGCCTGGCCAGATCCCAATCAGGTGAAGTCCCGCTGGAAACCCCATCATCCAGCCGCTGTTTCAGGACTTGCTTCAGGAGCAGGTCATCTATTCCCTCAGTGACAGCTGGATCCGGCCGGACCAGGCTGTGTTCTCAGAGCTGGACGCAGACAAGGACATTTCAGAGTCCGTCATCAACTACCTCCAAAGCTCAGGGACGCAGGTGGCCAAGGTGCCCGCCGCCATAGACTTTGTCTTGACTGAGTCCATCGAAGTGATGAAAGTGACGCCATCTTTGCTGCGGCTGGTGATCAGGAAGTGCAAACACAAAGGGCCGTCGCAGGAGAAGCTGCTGTTGTTGGAGTTTGCATTAAGTGATGAGAACTACAGCGAACTCATTGGACTGGAGCTGCTGCCGCTGCAAGATGAGACGTTTACGGTGTTTTCATCTTCTGTCAGTGAGAAGGACTCCGTTTACATTGCATCTGAAGAATACCCCAGGTAGAGATAATGTGAAAACGATTTTTACTGCCAAGTTGTTTACACTAGCCTAGAGGATCAGTTTGCAATATAAATCCAAGTCAACATGTACATGTTGCCTTTATTTATATACCAGAGCTGATAGAAGTGTGAATCCTGTATTACTTGTGTTATTTAAGTCAGCGATCATTTTAAATCAAATTACTTAATCCATTAAATCAATCGAGCATCTGTACATTATTCAAAATTAAAACACAAACATACACAGGTTTGTAAAAGATTCGTACTTATTTTTTCCTTTTGCTTTATCCTCAGCTCTCTGTATCCCGGACTAGAGGGTCGCTTCCTCCTGGAGAGCATCAAACCTTCAGTAATGGATATTTTGAAAAAAGCAGCCAAAGGCAGAGGTCAGTAATTCACATGTAATCTGTCCTACATAAAAACATGTATGCATGAATAACCTTTATCCCAAACAGTGACCAGGAGACTTTTTAACTGTAAATGATTTGACTCATTTATTTGTAATCTTAATACAAGGATCTGGCAGTAGAGCGTATGTATATTTAAAGATTACTTAAAGCACTGTGCAAGGTATGACATGTATAACATGTCCCTGTGATGACACTGCGGGTGCAGCCATGTTGTAGAAACACAAGGTCACCTTACTCTCCTGCAATGCCAGCAGTGCATTAAAGCACTGCTAATGCACCATGAAGGAGAGAGAGAGGGAAGATGCTGATTCATGGAAGAGCTGTTTTTTTGCTGCACAAGATCAGACCCTGTTTGCTCTCACTGCCATACATGATTATTACAAAAGGGCAACGAGATAATAACCATAGATTCTCTATCATCCCCCTTCTCATACCATAGCTGCATCCCATGTTGCTTAACTTGTATCAACGTTTCCCTCACTCAAGAAAAGAGAGGAAAAATGTAATGTGTTTTAAGTGCAATGAAACGCCCTTTCCTCGGAGCGCCACGTTAAGCGACTTTTCGTGATGCCAGCAGCAGCTGATCGGCTGTCAGTCGCTTTAACAGCTATTTGAGATGAAGCCAATGTCAGTCTCTCTTCCTCACCGTCCACAACAGCTTTTTTTCTAACCCTAACCCTAACTTTTCAAAGCCCTAAATTAAATTGAATATTCCGGACATGCTGAAATGTCCTACTGTGTTTTAAACCAACTATGCTGTCTCATCATTAAAATACCTATTTAGTGTATGAGATCCTAAAAAGGTTTTTTTTACACAAGAAGGAGAAAAATAAATCTTATCCCCTAAGTCTGAAAATGTGTCCCTTTTTTTATTTCAGTGCAACAATATCTTTGGGGTGCTCAGGTAGGTACAGTCTGTCAAAGTGTGTGCCAAATATTGAACCTTTTTTCTGAAGAGCTAATACATGACTGCTAATGAGCATCATGATAAAGACTGCAGTCAGCAAAAACTCACACACTTGTTTATTGAATGACTTGCTGTGTAATTCTAGTTATTTATGCTCTTTGAGGAATGGCTACGGAGAAGGATTTAGGGCATTTTTCTTTTAGATCTGACCAAATGTGAATTTCTTTTTTAGACCTGAGATTGAAGCCCGAATTCTGAAAAAGTCGAGTTCTGCAAAAAGTCTGAAAACTAAGAAAAAGTAACAATTCCGGAAAAATAAGTCAGAAAACTACGGAGCCCCCTAGTGGACATGGAGAAGAAAACTAAAATTATTTGAAAAAAAATATATAAAAATGTTTTGCGAAATATCGCAAAACCCCTTTGTGAGATCTCACAATACTTTTGCGAGATCTCGCAAAACCCCCGTTGCAGTTTGTCCCTCCTCAAGCTGCAGATTGTGACCAATTCTTGATGTTTAGCTCGGATGACGGCGCGTATCGAACTGTTTATGATAAAAACGACTCTGTAGCTCGTTGTCTACCTTGCTATGATTGTAAAGTCATGTTGTTTGTATTTTTACAACGTTATGTTCATGAGTTATTGATCCGCGAAATTCTAATCTGTCAATAACTCAGCTCAGAGGGACGTGCATGTCCTCTCGCTCTGAGTGTTCTCTTGAGGTGTCTTCACTTATGTGAAACCCGTGCCTATTGCCAAGCACTGATGTTATATCTTTATATTTAAGGCCAAGCTCAAAGTAAAATCGATGAACCGTTCCATTGTTGTGGTTTCTGTGTTGCCATAGCAGCCAAACTGACCAGGAAGTACATTGAGCTAAATGAAAAGTGTTGCAAGATCTCGCAAAGGGGTTTTGCGAGATCTCGCAAAAGTATTGCGAGATCTCGCAAAACATTTTATTTATTTATTTTTTCAAATCATTTTTCTTCTCCATGTCCCCTTGGGGGCTCCGTAAATAACAACAACAAACCTATATTGTGTCTGCTTTCATAGTTAACATTAACTTCTTCTATATTAACTGAGGCTAATTTCATTTTCCCCTTGTTATTTGAATAGGAAGACCCTGCACTCAACTCCAAGTGCTGAACACTGAACGATCATCTCGACTCATCAAGGAGATCCTATCAACAGCCTGGCCAGGTCGAGACTTTATCGTCCAATGGGAACCTGGAAACAGAGAGCTTCAACACCCAACAGTTTCCTGGCTGAAGATGATTTGGAAGCATCTATACATCCATTTTGCTGATGACTTAAATACTTTTGAGGACATGCCTTTGATCCCACTTGTGCCACTTGAGGAAAGCGTTGAAACATTGAAGCTCCTACGTCTCAAAACTCCTTCCCCTATAATCCTTGTGGATGAGGAAGAATCGCTGCTCTCTGAAAACCTTCTTGACATCATGGAAAAGCTTGGAGGAGTAGTGATGAAAAAGCTGGATTCATCTTTGCAGCACCCCCTACTAAAAGAATTACATCCACCCTTCCTCTCCTGGCATGCTTCTGCAAATTATGGGTAGATTGCCAAACAACGATTATCCAGCCAAGTTGCTTCTTACTCCGTCGAAGGAAAGATTGCACTCAGGAACGTCCTTGCAGGACTGTCTGACATTACAGAAAGGGAAAAGCATACTCTGCTTGAGCTTTCAATTTTTGAGAAAGTAGGGACCTGCTCTGGAGGTAACTCTTCATTTACATCACTGAGAGGAAGCTAGAGCTTTACATCACAGAGCCAAGTATCACCAGATGTGAAATTATCCATGAACCTTGTGGGTTGCTGTGACGAGGAATCAATCCGCCTCATCAAGCTGCTGAATGTAGAACAAGTGAAGACGACAGAATGTCTGAAGATGATTATTAGGGATATTGAGAAGGGGTTCTACACACAAGATGAGATAACCCACATCATGCTGTGGGCACTTAAACATCTGGCGTTTCTAAAAAATGAAAACTCAGCTGTGATTGGATGGCTTTCTGCTCTGAAATTTATTCAGTCGTCTTCTGGAAAGCCTGTCAAAGCCTCAGAGCTTTTCGATCCTGAGCTGGAGATTCTACAGAATCTGTTCTACATGGAAGAGAAAACCAGGTTTCCCACAAGTAAATTCAGCCGTCCTCTTCTGATATTCTTCATTCACTCAGACAACTGGGACTAAGAAATGAGGTACAGCTTACTGAAAAAGATGTACTCAAAGTAGCAAAGAAGATAGAGGAGCTACAAAGCACCAAGGAGCCTGAGTGGGACTCCATAATCAAAAAGGCGAAAACACTCCTGCAAATACTTAACAGACAAACAAAGTTGGTGAAATCAGCTGATGCTCAGGCATCTTTGCTAAAACTGAAATGGGTACCTGTCTGCAAAGAAAGACCTCTTACTTACCCTAAATCCCTTGCTTGGGTTGGAGATACTCTGAATATCAGCTCTTTGTCAGAGATGTGTGACTTGTCCCAAGCAGTGCTTGTGGGCTCTTCAGTAGCAGTGGTTGAACACACATCTGCAGGTATGAAAAAGGCCCTTGAAACTAACTGTAGAGCCACAAGTTGATCAAGTACTACACAGCACCTACAAGCAGTGAACGACTGGCATAAATCCCAAGCATTCACCACAGAGGATTGGTATCAATTCCAGCAGATCTTGTTTGAGATATATGGTTTCATGCAGGCTCACCTTGAAGACGCTAGAGAGGCGATGAAGTCACTGACTTTTGATTGGGTGTGGACCGGGAAGACATTCTCATCTCCGGGCCAGACAGTCCTAAAGCCCCTCCTTGACCTTGACTTGCAGCCCTACCTGTACTCCCTGCCAAAGACAATCAGAAAGTTTCACAAGCTTTTCAAGTTCTGTGGTTCAGTTGAGGAGGTTAAGTCAAGCCATGTGTTTGAAGTCATCAGCACCATCCGACAAAGATGTGAAGGAGAGATTACCAAGGAGGAAAGCCAACATGATATCCTACTTTTGGTCAACATCCTGAGATGGCTGAACAACAATCAGATACCTGTAGATATTAACATGCATGTGCCGATTCTTTGTTACAAGGACCCAAGCAAATTAGCGATGAGGCCCATTCACGAATGCACCTACTGTGATATCAAGGTTGACGATTTGAATGACTTACTTGAAGATGCAACAGAGCCTATTGTACTAGTGCATGACGACATCCCCATGAAAACTGCAGAGTGGCTGAAGGTGCCATGTTTGAGCACAAGGTTGATAAACCCGGAGAACCTTGGCTTTGAACAATCAGGCCAACGAGAACCTCTAACAGTGAGGATAAAGAACATCTTGGAGGAATATCCATCTGTAGCAGACATTTTTAAAGAGCTCCTCCAGAATGCTGATGATGCAAGTGCAACAGAGTGCAGTTTCCTCATTGATATGAGAAAAAACATTGACATTCGAGAGAATCTCCTTGACCCTGGCATGGTTGTTTGCCACGGACCCTCGTTGTGGTCCTTCAACAGCTCTGTGTTCTCTGACACTGACTTTCTGAACATCACCCGGTTAGGTGGATCAGTAAAGAGATGTGAGGCGGACAAAGTGGGCAAGTTTGGCCTGGGCTTCAACTCAGTTTATCACATCACTGATATCCCCATCATAATGAGCAGGGAGTTCATGATCATGTTTGATCCAAACATCAATCACATCAGCAAGCACATCAGAGACAAGTCTAATCCAGGTATCAAAATCAACTGGAGCAAGCAGCAGAAAAGGCTGAGAAAATTCCCCAACCAGTTCAAACCTTTCATTAATGTCTTCAATTGCCAGCTTCCTCTAGCTCAGGACTCCCCATACAAGTACAACGGCACACTGTTCAGACTACCGTTCAGAACAGAGCAGGAAGCTTCCGTAAGTGAAATCAGTAGTCTGTACTACAACACCACTGACATCTATTCCCTGGTTGATGAGTTCAGCATATGTGGCCATCGATTCATTCTGTTTACTCAGCATGTTGGAAGTATGGTCTTAAAATATCTGAAATATGAGGAACCAAGTCCAGCAGGAGCACAAGATGTTGTTTCCATCAACAAAAGTGTGTGGTCCTCCAAATCCTCATACGGACCTCTGAGCATCCTAAAATCTGCAGCAAAGCTTATGAAGAAGGTAGCAAGCACCAACAGGGTACCAGCTGATGTTCCAAAGTCTGGGTGCATCATACGCGTTTTGGTGGAGGAGTTTCATAACGTGTTCAAACGCATTGTCGATCTCCATTCGCCACTGTTCAGAGGTCCAGAGGAAGATCCAAATCAGTACTTTGAAATGGCTGCTAAAGGTGTTCAGTCAAGAAGACTTACAGATGAAATGCCCCCAAAGGTAGTTGAAGTCACCAACTGGCTCATTTGCTCATGCATGGATGTAACTGAGGCTCTCAAGTTTGCCCTAAGTGATAGCGGAAAAAGACTTGGACTAGTGCCTTGTGGAGGAGTAGCTGTTCTGCTCGCAGAGGAAGAAACCGCAGATGGACAGTGAAGATAAATAACGCACCAATCGGAGAGGTGTTTTGTTACTTACCCCTCAGAATCAAAACAGGCTTACCAGTCCACATTAACGGCTGCTTTGCTGTGACTTCCAACCGCAAAGAGATCTGGAAGACAGACACCAAGGGACAGTGGAATTCTCTGTTCATGAGACACGTTATTGTCCAGGCGTATTTAGCAGCACTCACAATGCTACGTGCAATGACTGAAAATGGAGAACTGCTCAACTACAACTATTACGCAGCGTGGCCAGATCCAAGTCAGGTGCACGATGACTTCACACTGGTCAGCCAAGGGGTCTACCAAGAAATAGCCAAAGGGGGTGACAGTGAGCATGCAAAGGTTTTCTCAGATGGCAATACCTGGGTGTCTATCAAATTTGTCAGGTTCCTTGATGACGCCTTACTCTGTAGGCCAGATATTGGTCCTGCTGCTTTCAAGATATTCTTGAAATACCTCAAGAAGAGTGGCTCCCAAGACCTCTGTGCAGTTGAGCTGCCTGACTGGGTGAAGGAGGGATTTGATGATGCTGGATGTAAAGGAAGGTTGATGGAAAACACCCTGACAGAGAAGCAGTTCTTTTCAGACGTATTTTTTCCTCACATCCAGGAAATTGACGAAGAGCTTAGAGATCCCCTGATGCATCATGTCCTAAATGAAAAACTTGAAGACTTTGCATCAATCCTCAGGGTAACTCCGTGTATCCCATGCTCTGGCCCCAATAAGGAACTGGTTTTACCTTCAAGGCTCATTCACCCCGAGGGAAGAGTTGCTAAACTGTACAACAGTGAGGATGGAAGATTTCCTGAAGGGACTTCTAAAGACTACCTTAACCCTGTGTGTTTGGTGAAGCTAGTTCAGTTGGGCATGGTCAAAGATGATCTGTCATGGGAGGACCTGATTGAACGCGCTCAATCCGTTATTGATCTTAATGAAAATGATCATACAGCTGCATGCTTACGTAGCAGTATCATACTAAGTCTCATCGATGAGAAACTGAAGATGAGCGATCCAGGAGCTGCTGAGCTCTTTGAGAAGCTACATGACACCAAGTTCCTTCCATTCCTGTCAAGACCTGCAGGCTTCTCACTGCCATGGCATGGGAACGACTATTCCCCAATAACAATGTTCTCTGCTAAAGAACTCTTCACAACTGAACATCAGGAAACAGTGTGTCTGATGAAGCCAATCTTGAATGAGAATTCTCCATCTTTCAAAGGTTGCGGTGCAATGTCATTGGCTGTGAAAGACTGCCTTGGTCTGATAAGAAAGCCCTCAGTTAGCCTGGTAATCAGTCAACTAAAGAAACTCTCACAATCATTTGATGGTGTAACACTGTACCAAGAAAACATAACAAATGCATGTTACAAGTTTCTTCATGAGGAAATGCTACAGGATGAGGAATCAAAAGGAAAAATAACCGAGGAACTGAAAGAGTTCAATTCCATCCTTGTGGAGAACACATATGTCAATCCCTCCAAAGTTGCATTCCACTTGAATTTTGATGCAGCTCCACATCTTTACCAGCTCCCTAACAAATACAGAAACAGCTGTCGTGAGCTCTTTGAAAATGTTGGGGTACAGCCTAGCTTCACAGTCATGGATTTCTCAACAGTTCTTGAAACTGTGAAGCAAGAATGTGGAAGAAGGGTGCTCACAGAGGAGAACTTCCAGTTATGTCGCAGAATAATTAGTGAAGGAATATGGAGCTTGATAAGAGACAAGAACCAAGAATACTGCCAAGCCAACCATGGTGGAATTCTGTTACCTGACTTAAATCTGACATTGCAGCCATCAGAATCGCTATGCTACAATGACTGCCCTTGGATCAAAGTCAGAGACACTTCAGTGAAATACTGTCATGGGGATATTCCAAGAGAGGTCGCTGTGAAATTAGGAGCAGTCCCAAAACGTCACAAAGCCTTGGAGAGGTATGCTTCAAATGTGTGCTTCACCCAACTGGGGAGTGAGTTTGGACAGAAAGAAACACTCACAAGCAGAATAAAAAGCATTCTCAATGCATATCCATCAGAGAAAGAAATGCTTAAAGAGCTGCTTCAAAATGCAGATGATGCCAAAGCCACTGAAATTTACTTTGTTTTTGATCCAAGGACACACCCCTCCGACAGAATATTTGATGATAAATGGATCCCAATGCAAGGCCCTGCTCTCTGTGTATATAACAACCAGCCTTTCACAGAGGATGATGTAAGAGGTATCCAGAACCTTGGAAAAGGGACAAAAGAGGCAAATCCAGGCAAAACTGGTCAATATGGAATAGGATTCAACTCTGTCTATCACATCACTGACTGCCCGTCCTTTATCTCAAACAATGACATTCTGTGCATCTTTGATCCACATGCACAGTATGCACCCGGGGCTACATCTGTGAGTCCTGGAAGAATGTTTAGAGACCTGGATTCTGACTTCAGATCTCAGTTTTCAGATGTTCTTAGTCTTTACTTGGGAGTCCATTTTAAGTTAGAACGCAGCACAATGTTCAGGTTCCCCATCCGCTCTAAGAACATGACAAAAACATCAGAGATCAGTTCTGTTCCAGCTTCAGACAGAATGGTGCAAAACCTTCTGGATAAGCTCAAAACCGATGGTGCAGAGCTTCTGATGTTCCTCAACCACATGGAGAAAATATCTATCTGTGAAGTTGATGATGCATCTGGAAAACTAAAAGTGCTCTATTCTGTGACAGCCAAAATAGCAGATGGAGATCGGCTAAAACGCAAACAATTTCATGCATCAGTCATTGACAGTGTGACCAAAAAGAAGCAGCTCACTGCTATCCCGGTCCAACAGATAACCTATACAATGGACATAGAGGATAATGATGGAAATGTGACCACATGGATGATTTGCAACCGCTCTGGCTTCCCTAACATTGAAAATGTCTCAAAAAGTGTGATCTCAGCTCACAAAAATGAAGACATAACACTGTTTCCCCGTGGAGGTGTAGCTGCATGTCTAAGCCACAACTACAAAAGACCTCACAGAGCCTTCTGCTTTCTGCCCCTTTCACTGGAGACCGGCTTACCTTTTCATGTCAATGGCCATTTTGCCCTAGACTCCGCTAGAAGAAACCTATGGAGAGATGACAACGGAGTGGGTGTAAGAAGTGACTGGAATAACAATTTGATGACATCACTTATAGCCCCTGCCTGTGTGGAACTGCTGATTCAGCTTAAGCGTAAATACTTCCCAGGTCCTGATTCCACCATGACTGTACTACAAGGCACACCGCTTCATGCTGTTAAAGATACTTTGCGGAAATATCTGTTCTTCTTCCCAGTCAACAGAGTTGATATACAGCCAGACTGGTATTGCCTGGTTAAAGCAGTGTACAACTGTATCCATGCTGACATGAGGCGTTTGCTTCCTGTTGTCAGAGCAGCGCACATGGAGAACTCTGACCTGCACTCTGTCATTTACATTTCATGGGTGAATACATCCAATGCAAACAAAGGCAGAGCCTTTTTTGATAATCTGCTTCAAGATGAGCTTCAGTACTTAAAAAACACAGAGTACAACATGACCTCAAGGAAGTCTGTGGCTGAAATTGTCTACAGGCTCAAAACCTTGCTCCTGGATATTGGTTTCAACCTGGTACACAGCTGTGACGAAACAGCAAACCTCTACTTCTGTCTGGAAGATGCAGGGATACCAGTCAGTTATGTAACACCAGAGGATGTTCGCAGCTTTCTCCACACTTTCTCACTACCAGACACATCTTGCCACGTGGGAAAGCTCCCCTGCCGTCTCCAACAGTCCAACTACAAGCTAGTTCATAACGTAAAGCTTCTAGTTGACTACTGCTTCAAGGACATAGAAGTGGACAAAGTCACCATTGAGGGTTTGCCTCTGCTGTTAACAATGGACACTATGCTTCAGGTCTTTGATTCCAAGAGACCAAAGTTCCTGACGACACATCATGAGCTAATCACATCAAGGAAAGAAATGTTCATGAATACACTGTACATCAAGTACAGCAACATCCTTTTGAAGGCAGGAGCTGCAAAGATCTTTGACATCAGCTGCTTTGCGGAACTACTTGGGTCGGTTCTTCCAAGAGAGTATCGAACAAGGATCCCTGTTAAGTGGAGAGACAACTTTACAAGTGAGTCTTGGCTGAAGAATGTGTGGAGCTTCATCAGTGAGAATATTGCTGTTAAGGAAGATCAGGTGGACATCAAACCCAGTTTTGACATGGTGCTGGACATACTGAAAGAATGGGCTCTTCTGCCTGGGATCAAATTCTTGGCAAGAGAAAAAATTGTCGTCCCTGAGCATGATGTGCTTCTACCTCTGGGTTTGATTAACATAGCCATATTTCCACATGGCCAAAATGACAAAGTCTTTCACACCCTAATGAAAGCAGGGTGCATTCAGCTTGCAGTGAACAAAATCTGCGTCAAAGAGAACCCCATCATGCCTTTTCTGGCACAGCACACAGCAAGCATCGAAAATCCTACAAGTGTTTTAAAGGCTGTAGAGTACATGATCCAGACGTCTGCATTCAAAACAGCAAATCTGACTGACAAGGACTTTGAGGCTCTTCTGTTGTATTTCAACTGCAACTTAGCTAACCTCACACAACAAGATGCACAAAGCCTGAAACTCCTCCCATGTTTTAAATCAGTTAGTGGGAGATACATCAGCATTGCAAACAATGGGACAAACTATGTCCTTGAAAAAAGCATTCCCACTGAGGACATCGACAAATGGGCTCACACACCCTTCTTTGCCTTTCTTTTTGACAATCCACAGCTTAAAGAATTGTACACTTTCCTTGGCTGCAAACCAATTGATGACTTAGAAATCTACCTTCAACATCTCCTGCCAAAGTTTGAAACGTTCTCTTATAATGCCAAAGTCGAACACATTGTGTACTTGAAGGAGAGACTTCTGTCAATTGAAGAATCATGTGAGATGAAGGATCAGCTCTATGAGAAATTGGAGGGACTGTTGTTCATCTACGACTACTCAAACAGACTCAGGCCAACCAAGTTTTTCTATGATGAGACGGTGAAGGTGTTTGAAGTCATGCTACCTGCAAAGTCATTCATACCAAGTGACTTTTTCAAGAAAGTTGAGCAAGTTTCAAAACCCAAGAACGGGATACTGTTGCTCACCTCATGGATTACCTTTCTGAGAAATATGGTCTCAAGCATGAGGTATCACAGCAGCAAGTGCTTCAATTTGCAAAAGAGGTCAGCATCAAATCCCAAACAGAGAGCTGGACCAAAGAAAAAGTACAAAACATTGTCGATGTTCTCTTGAACCACATTTTCACAGAGAGGACAGATCTGTTCCAGAGTAACTTTCTCAAAGAGCTCTCAATGATACCATTCCTGTGTCCAGAGAGAGCCCCCAAAGAACTCATCAAGCTTCATTCGCAGTACCAAGAGATGAGCGGCTCACTTCCTCTGATTCGTTTCAGTGGGTCTCAGGTAAATCCAAAATTCAAGCAAACAGATATCATTCACTTGCTTTGGACATCATGCCCAATTTTACCAGAGAAAGCTACACCCTCCAGCATAAAGGACCAGGAGGAGAACCCTCTCACTGGACAGGAACAACTTGACCAAGTTCTAAACATGTTAGGCGTCAACTTGGACCCACCCTTGGAGAAAGTCATAAGCAACTGTAAGAACATCTGCAATATATCCAATCCTGATGATGACATGGTGAAAACAAGGAACAAAGTTTTAAAGTCCACCTACGAGTTTCTCAATGCAGATAAAAGAGACTTCCGTTACCAGCTCCGTGGGGTGGCTTTTGTCATGGTGGAAGATGGCTGGAAACTGCTGAAACCTGAAGAAGTCGTGATTAATTTGGACCATGAATCTGACTACAAACCCTACTTGTACAAGTTGCCTCTGGAACTTGGTAACTTTCATCAACTGTTCAAACTTCTTGGCACAGAAGACGTTGTGTCAACCAAACAGTATGTTGAAGTGCTGTCACGAATCTTCAGAATTTCAGAAGGCAAGCAGCTTGACCCAAATGAAATGAGAACTGTGAAAAGGGTTGTCTCAGGATTGTTCAAGTCGCTCCATAATGATCCTGTGGAAATTCGCAAAGATCTTGATAGTCTCCGAGAGTTGATGTTTTATATGCCAAGTCATGATGGTAAATTAGCTAAATCCAATAGCTTGGTGTTTGATGATGCCCCACACTACAAAAGCAGAATTCAGGGTAACGTTGGAGTTCAGATGCTTGTGGACATGAGCCAGTGCTATCTGGGCAAAGATCACACCTTCCACACGAAGCTGATCATGCTACTGCCACAGAAACTAAGGCCTAGACTATTGAGTAGCATTCTTGAGGAACAACTTGATGAGGATTCTCCAAGAATGTGCCAGTTTGGAGCTCTTTGCTCACTTCAAGGCCGCCTACAGCTCTTGCTGTCTTCAGAGCAATTCATCACAGGACTAATCAGAATAATGAAACATGAGAATGACAACGCATACCTTGTGAATGAGGAAAAAGCCATACGTCTCTGCAAAGCACTGTGTGAAGGGTTGAAAGTTTCTTGTTTTGAGAAACTCCAGACAACACTAAGAGTGAAAGGATGTAGCCCCATTCAACACAGCCGCAGCGAAACACTTGCCTTCCTCAAGAGGTATGGCACAGCTGTGATTCACCTCTACATCCAACATTCAGACAGCAAAGACATTAATTTTCTCTTGGCACTGGCAATGACATTGAAGTCTGCTACAGACAATTTGATATCTGACACATCCTACCTAATTGCCATGCTGGGCTGTAATGATATATACAGAATCACAGAAAAGCTGGACAGCCTTGGGGTCAAGTATGACTCAACAGAGCCTTCAAAACTTGAGCTTCCCCTTCCTGGAACCCCAATACCAGCTGAGATACATCACACACTCCTCATGGATCCCATGAATGTATTTTACCCAGGAGAGTATGTGGGTTACCTTGTAGACTCTGAGGGTGGAGACATGTACGGGTCCTACCAGCCTACCTATACGTATGCCATCATTGTTCAAGAAGTGGAAAAGGAGGAAGAAAACACAAATTTCCTTGGGAAATACTTCCAGATTGACATTGGTTACACTGAGTACAAAGTTGTCAGTTCCCTTGACTTGTACAAATTCTCAAGGCAAGAAGAGAGTACCAATGCACGAGAAACTAGTGCCCCGTCAACTCCTACAAGCCCAAGCAGTCGTTCCTCTGGTTCACGAACAATCCCTCCTCTTTTTGCTGGTAAGGAAAACCTCAAACCACCTTCTCAAAAACAGTCTCCGAAAAAGATCAAGCTTCACACAATTCCTGAGATTCTGAAAGAAGTTACCTTAGTAGTTGAACAAGCTTGGACGCTTCCTGAGACAGAGAGAAAGAAGATAATCCGCCGATTGTATCTCAAGTGGCATCCAGACAAAAATGCAGAGAATTTGGACGTTGCCACCGAAGTCTTCAAGCATTTACAGACTGAGATAAACAGGATGGAGAAACAAACTTTGACCGATCAGCAAAATACAGAGAGAGCTTCTAGGAGGTCCTACTCCACATCATCATCCCGCTTCCAGTCGGAGAAGTCCTCATATCAAAGGTTTTATTCATCCTGGAACCAAGAAGCCACAAGTCACAAGTCAGAAAGGCACTTCAGGGAACATTATACCAGCCATGCAGGTTCATCGCAATCCCACCGTTTCTTTGTTCCCCCTACCTTTAAGACAGTTGGAAACCCAGTGGAAGCCCGTAGATGGCTGAGGCAAGCAAGAGCAAACTACTCTGCTGCTCGTAATGATCTCCATAAAAATGCCAACGAGTGGGTCTGTTTCAAATGCTACCTCGCCACAAAGCTTGCACTGATAGCTGCCGACTACGCAGTCAGGGGAAAGTCAGACAAAGATGTGAAACCAACTGCACTGGCTCAAAAGGTGGAGGAGTACAACCCTCAGTTAACCGGCCTTTTGAATGATGTTCAGATCCTGGAAGGCTATGGTGTGGATAGCCTGAGAACTCGCTATCCCGATCTTCTGCCGTTTCCTCAGATTCCCAACGACAGATTCACTTCTGAAGTGGCAATGAGAGTCATGGAATGTACCGCACGAATTATCATAAAGCTTGAAACCTTTGTTCAGCAAAAAATATAAACCTGTCGTCAAAGATGAGAATAAAACAACAGTATGCATAGATCCTCGCTGGAATGGAGGACACCATGGCTGTGTGCAATGCAGACCATGTGTTTCAGCTGGCAGCTTATGGTACATGTGAAGTTACTACCTGTGATGGTGGTGCTGTGGTCTATGCACCGTAAATACATGTATGGCTCCCATAACATTTTAGGCTGTCTCAATTTAGATGTGCTGTAATATGTGAACAAAATCTGCATATGCTGTACATACATTTGCCTAAGCAATACGTGTTGTTTACTATAGTCCCCACATTGACTATGTTTGCTCTGAGTTAGATACAAATATGCTGCTTTTTTTACTTTATATTTTATAAAAATAATATATATATATATATATATTTTCTTGCTACAGAAAATCGGTTGAGTGTATTGAAAGAAATACATAACCTCTAAATGTCAAATACGGTCATGCAACGTGTCCTACTCAGCATGTCAAGGAAATAACAGTTACGTTTGTAAATTATCTTTTTTGTATCTTCACGGTTGATTTAGCATTTTTTCGGTAACAGACAGTCACAAAGCACTTTTTTGAAACGCCTCATGTACTTCCCGAGCGCTTGTGTCACCCCAAACATTTGTGGGAGTCGAACTGTGAATGGAAAACCTTTTTTTTAATAGCCATGTTAAATGTTAAGGGACTGTTTTGAATTATTATCTGTTCTTATGAACCACTTCTGGGGCCCTATAGTATGACGGCAAACCGGTGCAAAAGCGTTATAACGGGCCAAAAATCCATTAGTAGAAATGCGCTGCATTTTCCAAACGATACAAATGAAGAAACATCTTCACCAACTTAACAAAACATGCAAAGCGTTTACTAAAAGTGCTGCATATACGAAACGCTGCAAGAAGCTCAACACATAACACCAGGGGACACTAGAAGAGTGATGCACACAGCTGGGATCAGAGCGCTTGATGATGTTCAGGGATTATAAAGTTGGACAACAGTCACTGTTGTTAGAAGCACCTAAAATGTGTGTCTTATTGGCTTTATTTTAACAATGTGATCACGTGATTCCTTTCAATATTATTGCTCATATAGCTAACCTAGCAACACTTACAATTATGAAACAGAATAACTCTGCTAACAGTGAAAAGGAAGTGCAGAACGTTTCTCCTACATTGAGTGTTTTGGGCCGTTGTAGCATGTTTGCGGTTTGCACCCGTCAGCCACCGTACTTATGCAAGTCAGCATCGATATCTTCAGCGTTGGATAGAGCAGTAATGATCGAACCTCAACCTAAACTAGTCGTAAACCTGTAGGAAAGATGCTAAAATAAAGAGCCCATGTGATTCTTTTGGCACAACCCATAACAAGGTAACTTTTGGTCCTTGGCTTTTCCAAGGAACATGGAGCTGCACCAAACTGTGGTGCTAATGGGTTTTTACTGCAGCATTGGCTTTATTTGACCTTTAGTATGACTATACACACACTGACCATGAATTGTAAATGTCATTTTCAAACCGTTTAAAATGTGTATCTGTTATTTTATTAAACCTCAGGCTTGAGGTTACTCAGCCGATATCTCCTTGAGCAAACAGTGGAGAACATTTGGTACCATACATGTTGATGTACACTGTGCCATAAGGCCTAATAAATCCCCCTTAATAAATCAAATGTCTCCGTTTATGCACCTATGTTTAAAAACATTAAATGCTCATGTTGCACTTTTTAAATGTATATTTGTATTACTTTTTAATTGTATATGGTTAGCAAAACACCCCATTGGTTTATAGGATAACTATGAATGATTATTATTACTGATACTATTACTTATTACTTATTATTACTAGTATTAACATGGGAATGTTGCAGCTCGTTTCTGAAACCGCAGCATGTTTCTCCAATTGGAAGTGTTTTGGGCCATTTCCCGCCTCCGTAATGACGACATGTTTAACTTAAGCAAACACTGGATTTGACGCCACACATTCTTGCCAATATAGATGGGAACCAATGACAGAAAGATGGCTCACTTGCTGGTCCATGGTGTGTGCACCTTCTTTTTTTAAATGCATCCTGGTGGTACTGCAGTACTTTTCCACAAGAGTGCACCAGAGAGCCAATAAACTTTGATCAAAACACTATTCATTTCCACATTATGTCTTCAGCAGAAGACAAGAGTCCAGATTAAAAAAGGACACAGCCGGTCCTCTGGTGCCTTTATGTTTTTGATCAAACAAGAAGTGACCAGTCTTGAGAAAAAAATGAGAATGAGAGACAAAGTAGAAGAATAGCACAAAGTTTATTCAACATACAAAAAATAAATACACATTACACACTTATAAAATATGTCAGAACACTTTGGAAAACTGAAAATGATCTTCTACATAATACTGACAATGATAACACGACACAATGTTAAAAACAGTGATGCAGATTCATTGATGAATGTTTGGATCATTTAAAAATATTGCCCTTTTTATTCCTGATTTTACAGATGCGAATGTCACCTGACATGCATATTATGTAAAAGATAATCCCGTTATTTTCCATTCAGAATCATATAATCTACAGATGTTATTAGCGTGTTAGGTCGTTACGTAAAGCATTTGCACCCGTCGGCCACCGTACTTAAGGGTTGGGCTTAAAACAATAATTACAGGCCATACACACACACTTTAACCAAAGAACAAAAACAATTACACACGTGATACATACCGAGTAACACTTTATTAATCTAACACATGGTTTTAATCTAAACCATATGAATAACTTGTGTTTTTCCAGATTAAAAAAACAAACAAAAAAAGATAAAATCCATCTCTGAAGTGACAAAATATTTACTCTAATTAAACAAAAACATGCTAAACAACAAGTCAAACACTACATACCAAGGGCTTGGAGCCAAAAGGGCACATAAACCAAAATACATATTCTGCTTTTGAGATTTATTTTTGATGAATCCAAGCCTTTGATATGTGTGTGTATTTATTGCACCACAAGATAATATTGCATAGGATGTAAGCTGTTTCCAGCTCCTCATTGCCCAGCCATGATACTGTGCGTGTTAAAGATCCTCCACAAAGCTCTGATGCAGATACATTTGGAACCGAGTGCCAATTTGTTTCAGCTGAATGGTTAGAAGGTCATAAAAGCAACTAAAAGGATGCGTTTCATGACATCTCCAACATGTACGCCAGCAGGCATTTGTATTCTTACCGGCCTGGATGCACCAGTGGGAGATCAGACCCGTGTGGTACATATAAAAAATATCAGGCCAGATATAAACAGTTGTGCTTGTTGCCTCCCAGAAGATGCATCTACAGAGAGATGGAGAATCCATTACCTTGTCAGAGTCTTTTTAGCACTCCTGATTCTCGCTGCAAGTGGAGGTGACCCCGCCTTGGACAGGAAGAGCTTTCCGCTGGGACACACGCAGACCTCTAACAGACCCTGAGCGTTTCCAGAGACCCTTCTTCGCTCAGGCTTTCAACTGGTCTGTACTTGTTATTAATGAAACTGATATTGATGAAACTGATTTGCTCGACTGTCTCTCAAATTGTAACGATTGTATGCATTGCTTGAATTGTACTTAACAGACTGTATGTGGTTTGTCTTGTGTCATGTTTTGCATTTTGTCTTTTTATTTATGTATGTCTGTAAGTTGTTGCTATTGTCGGGACCCCCTTGAAAACGAGATGGTGCATCTCAAGGGGTTTATCCCAATGAATAAACATTTCTATATATATATAATAACATTTGTTCTTTTCAAAACAAGGCTAACATATTTTTTTTGAAATATTTGTAATTCTTATACCTCCGCAACTATTTAAATCTACTATATTCCCAGTGTTTATTTTGTATCTTTTAAGAGTTGTCCTATTTTATTAGTTTTGTATACTTATGTTAAGCACTGGAACGTGTTGGACGAAATAAACTCGCTTTGCCTTACTACGCATGCGCAAAAGTATCAACAGTCAATATTAGTGTCAGTGTCGTAGAAGATGCCTCTTAAATACAAAATAAACCTTTCAAAGGAAATATATATTTATATTAGTTTACCTAATAGACCTTTGTTGACTCCTAGCTCAAAGGCAATCGGTATTTACTGCCAGACTCTAGATGACGGGCTTTAAGACAACCCGGAAGTAACCGGGAGGGAGCCTCTCGCTTCGCCTCCAGCGCTTTTGATCCTTCACACTGAGGGGAATTCATTATTATTAGAACATCGCCTTTGAAGGAGTTATTATGTTGTTGAGGGGGAATTAAACCATGTCCCTTCATATTGTTGTTGTTGTTATTGTTTCCAGGAACACAGCCTGTCGTGAGATGTATCCGCTTTTTGAGAGGACCGTTAACCAGACAAATCCAAGTGAGTATTAGGGATAACTCTCCCGAAAGAGGCTAAACAAAATCACCGGAGGTTAAAAGAAAGCCTCTTATCCACAATCACCACAACTCTTTGATTTTAAATGTCTTCTTGTTTTGTATAAATTACTAAACCAGGGTTGCATCACTGTGTTATAGACTGTATACCAGGCAGGTGTTTTGGGGGAAATAACGGGTTTCTTCTTGTTTTCACGACAGCCGTTTTCCGGGTGGTGTATTCATGCGCTCGGTGCAGAAGATAGTCCCATGAGTGTGTGTGTGTGTTGGGACACATTGCAGCAACGAGATGACCAACTGTCCAGACCCGTGGTAAGTTTGTACTGTGGGAAAGGCTCTCCTCCACACTGTTCAAATAGAAAATAAGAATAACAACATTTCCCAGGCACACACCAGCATACTGTCAGCCTATAGGGTCTGTATATTACATTAAGGCACTACTGGTCCAGTAGTGTTTATTATGGGCTGCATTTCAAGCATCCTGTGCAGTCAGCCACACCCACCCCAGTGAATTATTATGCAGTACTGTGGCTGCTTGGGTCCAGTGTCCTGCTGCTGAATAAGCAAGAATATGTTTAATTATGGCTGTGTGGAGAGGCGAGGGTCACATAAATATGATTTTCCTAATCCAAAAGACTGATTTTGAGAGTGATCTGCTTCTATTGTAAAAATACATGCTCTTATTTCTTAATGTAAACATATAGAAAAGGGAAAGAAATCCGGTTTACTTTTCTGATTATATCACTGGGGTCTTGGGAGTTGAAAAGTAATTTGTTTGCCACTTTTATTTACACATAATATTAATGTAGACTGCATAGAGCATTTTAAACAAAGGCTTCAACCTAGTTTCCTAGTGGACACAAACGATATAACTGCACCAGCCCCTGTTCCCCATATTCTTTCTCCTTATGTTTCCTGTCTTTACTGTACCAACAAGTGAATACAAATCAGAGAAGAAAGTATTTAGATAGTAAAGTGTATTCTTATGATGTTTTAGTAATTCCAAAGGTCTACCAACACCCAACACAATTCATAATTTCCTCCAAACTTCAAACTAAATGTGTACCTCTGTTCTTCAGGTTGCCTCGGCTGACAGTTCGTCATGAGTACATGGGTCTGAGGTGCTACCAGGTGTCTCCCTGCACATGTGTGGAGGAAGTCAAACAGCTGCTGTACGAGGAGACAGACCTGCCCGTCACAGAGCAGCAGCTGACTCACAATGGGAGAGTGGTACGTTTCCCCCTCAGCCATAACGGCATAATACATATACCACTTATACTTACCAAATTGCATTTTATCACTTCCTCCAGTCAATGGTTTTCCTAAAGTGTTTTTGGTTGTTATCCTGAAATAAGGTTGTGGTTAAAACAAGCTGAAGCGATTGTAACGTTTTGTTCTACGACATAAAATACGTCAGTAAATACCCCACTGGTGAATTTGCTAAAAAGTGTCTAAATGAGACGACTATTTGTTTGACTCAGAGATTATTTTCTGTTTTATTCTGAATTCCAATGGAGACATCCCATTTGCTCTCTCTCTTTGCTATACTAACTTTCAGGTCGGCCTTCAAACTTACACATATAAGAAAAGAGAGAATGTGTGATTTCTGTGATTGTAGATCATTTTCAGCAGCAGCGTGCTATAACTGCAGGACAGATAATGTGACCTAAAACATTCACAGAGCTTTCATTCATTGAGGCTGTGAACCAAGTTTTCCTCACATGTTTAATTATGAACTAATAATTGAACTCTTTTAATGTTGTTATTGAGCATATGACTGATTTTAACTTTGTTATGGTCGTCTGTTTATTTTATCTTGACTGCGTTCTTGGATTCCTTCAGAGTAATGCAGAGGTGATAAACAAAGTATCAGCTCGGATGACTGCAATGATCTGACTCATACTGCAACATA
The DNA here is from genome assembly GCA_902827135.1 of Harpagifer antarcticus. NCBI lineage: Eukaryota > Metazoa > Chordata > Actinopteri > Perciformes > Harpagiferidae > Harpagifer > Harpagifer antarcticus. The sequence goes on from CADEHL010000999.1 coordinate 5,943,310, forward strand.
ACCTCATAACAGTATGAGTATTAAATAAAAGGCAGTAGGATACTTACTACATTATTAGCATATGAAACAAGACCGACAAACCAAAGCTAATAACAATAAACAAACGTAATGATAATGTCTATTTATTGGCTTATATTTTTTGGATACAATGTGTAGTTATTTCTCCACAGCTTTATATATGTCAGATTTTGTATCAGTACTGTTAATCGGATATATAAGTTATTATTGAGGCAGATAGATGTTGTGAGGCTCCTGTTTTGGGTGTGTCAGTGTGTGTCCCAACATAACTGCAGTTGTCCTGGGGTTCAGCTGATGGAGAGCAGCAGGTGGTGGTAAGTTCTCTGAAGCCCCCACTGATCCCATGCGCAGAAATAGAGTGGTGCAGTGATGACGTATTTTCGTAGGCCGACCCTGAAGGCAGCATAATTCCTGGTTCAGATTTTGGACTATAAATATATTTCAATCAGGAGAGACTTCATTTTGTTTAAAAAACATTTATTGACACGTGCCATATGATAAATGTTAAGTCTTTGGCGATTAGACCCCGATCCTGAAATCGTATATCTAAAGGGGGAAATGCAGCCGTGAGCATATAGGGAACCCTCGCGGGGTCTAGACACGGGTGATGATGCAGAAGATCTGGATTTGAGGAGATGGGATGAAGAGGGGATGTGATGAGGTCTTTGGATTAGCTCTCCTGGCACTGGATGTGATGAAAGGAGGTGGATGGGGAGGAGGTGGTCGGCAGCATGAACACCTGAAATCACAGCTGACAGCAGGAGAGAGGAGAACCATTTTGAAGTTTGGCTGCAGCACGATGATTGGCTGCTGAGATTGAGGTGAATGTAATAGGTTAGCAGGAAGCCCGTGATGAGCTGATTATAAGCAGCTGCGGAGTGAATGTACCAGTCTTCCTGAAAGAACTTGCACTGAGCTTCATATATAAATAATCTCTTACATGTTTTGTTCAGCAGGATAATCTCCACATATTAACACCACGTTAACATTTTTGAAGTAAAAAGCTAACATTAGGCTATAAAGGAACTACAGCACGATCACATGACTTCACGTCACCACCGCTAAGCTAAAGGTGGCTAATGTGAGCATGATCACGTTTAGTCACTCATTTAGGCATTTTTAAATTCTCCAGCTGGGTATTTACTAACTTATTTTATGTCGTAGAATAAAACGTTAACATCTCTTCAGCCTGTGTTAACCACAGACCTTATATCAGGCTAACAACCAAAAACACATTCAATAAACCATTGATTTCAAGACCAAGGGAAAGGAAGTGGAAAATGCTGACTCATTTCTGGGTTTTAGGACTCATTCCTGCAGCTTTCTATTAGCTGCAAGCTAACCACGAGGTCAGAATACTTTTAAATCAAACAATATTTCAAGTTGTTCATTATCTTCTGGCTATTAGAACTATATTATGTGAACTGTTTGTCAGAGAAAAAAACAATATAAAAAAGGAATCCCATGGTTCCCTCCAGATAAGGGGTTCAAGTTACCTTGCTCTGTCTAATGCAATTAAGATGTGCTGCAGTCGGATGTGGGAGGCACACACTGTATTAGCCGAAGTGTATTTTCCTTTTAGAAGGCAAGTTAGGCTTGTTCTCTTTGAGTTTTAAAAGCATTCGTCAAAAATAAAGGCTTGTGTGTGAGTGCTCTCTAATGAAATAAAACATTCAGAATGAGGTGAATCGCTGCATTACACTAGTTTATATTGATACAGAGAGAGACAACCAAAGACAGGGGGAGTTTAAGGGGTGGACATCTCTAAGCAGTTGACCAATCACAACAGAGCCGGCCAGCTAACCAATCAGAGCAGACTGGGCTCTGGTTTCAGACAGAGGGTGAAAAGAGGTGCTGCAGCAGTATGAGAAAAATAAAAACCTTTTTCAACAATTCCACCGCGGCGCTGCGGTGACCTGGTGACCCGGTGGAATACAGGGTAGGTGGACTGGCCATCTGTGTGTTCTGGAGAATCACAGAACGGCCGGTCGTCAGCGGGCCGTTGACGGCTGGCTCGGTTCGCTGACGGCCTTCACCGCCCTTAATTTTTTGAAACGGCATCATGTAAGTTGCGCTGACAGGCGACAGAGGTCCACAGTTGCCCCGCAGCGAGGCTCCCCCCGCCCTCCAGTAGACAGTTCACGAGCTCAGTCACTTCATAACACCAAAGATGGGTCGCGGTAAACGCTCTGAAGTGAGGCTCCACTACACTAAAAAAGAAAAGACAAGGCACAGTGCCTGTTAATAGCTTGCCACAGGCATAGCTCAGTTAAAATAAAGCACAGCTGTTGTGTAATACATTTGTATTGCATGTATATTTTTTTATTTGTAAAAATGTCAGTTAAAGCTTAAAAATAAAGATATTTTTGTTATCTAAACGTTTGACCTCTTTCTTTTACAATTTTGGAATCGAAACGGGGAATCGATAAGAACCGGAATCGGAATCGATACATTTCAAACGATACCCACCCCTACTGCTGAGTGCAGCGGGTCACACGGTCACCTTGAGAAGCCCCACCTGGCAGCATCATCCGTTCTGAAAGATGCACCAGGGAAAGATTTTTCCTTCACATTAATGTGTGCAATAATGCAGGACAAAAGATTTTAACAGTGGGTGAGATGCTGTTGACACATGCATGTTGATGGACAATCAGTTCCAGTGTTATGAGTGCATTAAGTAATATAGTAAAGTTTATGATAGAAATGATGACTGTCCGGACATACCAGATTTCCTTTGCTACTGAAAGCTTCATGATTATGTTAAAGAGGTCATATGATGCTCATCTTCAGGTTCATATCTGTATTGTGTGTCTCTACTGTGACATGTCTCCATGCTTTAAAGTTCAAAAAGGTCTTTATTCTTCTCATACTGCCTGCACCTCTTTTCACCCTCTGTCTGAAACCAGAGCCCAGTCTGCTCTGATTGGTTAGCTGGCCGGCTCTGTTGTGATTGGTCAACGGCTTAGAGATGTCCCACCCCTTAGCACATCAAGTGTTAGAGCTTAATTAAAATATATCTGTCACCATACAGTAGGGCTGCTCGATTATGGCAAAAATCATAATCTCGATTATTTTGGTCAATAATTGATATCACGATTATTAAAAACGATTATCCATTTACTTTGAAAACATCCATTTATTGGAGAAAAAATGTGAACAGTATGTTTTTAACAGTTGATTACCCTAAACTTTAAGATTACCCTGAACTTTAAGTATAATTCAACTGAAAAACCAATAAAAAAAAAAAAAGTATAATAATAAAAAGATAATCGTTTTATTTAGATTACGTTGTTTTCGTATCGTTGCAAGCCATAATCGTAATTGCGATTAAAATACGATTAATTGAGCAGCCCTACCATACAGGGCAGTTGGTTACAGTCTCCTAAAGCAATTACTTCACTTTCATTGTTTTATTGAGTCAATACATCATTTGTTGTTTTAAATAATTTGTTTTCCTAAATAAGCACATTTTTTCTTGTTAATGATGTGCTTACTCCACATCCCAGCTGGAGGACAGCGTGCAGATCGGGGAATTGGTGCCGGCTGGAAGCCCAGAGATATCCGTTAATCTGGAGGGAAGAGGCCTCAAAGGAGGAGGTAGGAATAAAGCACAACATGTCTGCAAAAAAGAAAAAAGGTTCTACAGTGAGGCTTACTCAGTTTGGGTTTTACAGGCAGGTTTGGACAGACTACACCACCACTCGTCGAATTTCTGAAAGATATTCTGAGGAGGTACCCTGAAGGCGGACAGATTCTCAAAGTAAGTAGGCCTATTACGCCACGTTATTATTAACAGACATTTTGCATTATTTCCTTGGATGTAATTTCCTAAGTATTTAACTTATATATGCCTAAACCCTGAACCTTATTTGTAAATATGTATTCTATATTTAATAAACCTTGTCTGTACTTTGTCTTATACATGCAAAAGCTTGGAGTCTTTAACCTGATATGTGAATGTGGACCACAACCTCCAGCCTCTCAGGTTGATATTCTGGGCCCCCTCCAACTAAACATCCTCCCCTCGGTCATGAACCTTGGCGTGACCTTGACGAACACTTTTAAATTCGATAAGCAGGTCAGCAGCGTAGTCAAATCCTGCTTTTTTAAAATAAGACTATTGGCCAAAACCAAGTCCTATTTATCTTTTAAAGACATGGAAAGGGTCATCAACGCCTTTGTGACCTCGAGACTGGACTATTGCAACGCTCTGTATGTGGGTATGGACCACGCGTCAATTAAACGCCTGCAGCTGGTCCAAAATGCAGCTGCACGTTGCTGACGGACACAAAAAGCGCGACCACATCACCCACAATTCTGGCCTCACTACACTGGCTTCCAGTTCAGTTCAGAATGCTTTTAAAATCCTTTTATTTGTTTTTTAAAGCTCTAAATGGGCTGGCTCCGGCCTATATAGTTGAAACTCCTCCAGCGCTACACCCCCAGCCAGAGCTTTAAGGTCTGCTGACCAGATGCTGCTGGTAGTGCCAAAGACTAGGCTCAAAACACGAGGGCACCGAGCCTTCGCAGCAGGCTGGCCCCCAGGCTCTGGAACACTCTGCCCCTCCATGTGAGGTCGGCCCAGACCCTAGGGGTTTTTAAATCCTATCTAAAAACACACACTTCTTCTCTCAGGCTTCTAGCTAGAGCGGAAGCACGGACAACTGACATTTCCCCTGTGTATTGTTTTTATATTTGCTGTTGCCAAAGACTGTCTTTTTTACAATTGCACTGCAGTAAAGTGTTTTTATTACATGTACAGCACTTTGGCTCGACCAAACATCGTTTTTTAAATGTGCTCTATAAATAAATTTGATTTGATTTGATTTGATTTGAATCAGAAGCGGGTTTATTTCCAAGGTTTTATTTTAGAGATTCCTCCCAGGCAAAGGCTAGAGTCAAAAACCCCAATGGCATAAGATCTGGAGGGAGGACATATGTTAAGCTTGCTGAAAAACAAAGCGCAATGTTTTATTCTGGCTTTACTTGCTGGCATCAGCTATACATTACAATACATGGTAGCAACATTGGCAGGGTGAAGGGCTAAGGTTCATCCACTTTAATAATGAGCTAATTTTACTAAAAGGCTATTTGGATGATAGTATGCACCAGAAAATATTTGTATTGTGCGCGTAACAAGGTAGCAGAAGAAGTATTCAGATCCTTTACTTAAGTAGAAGTACACTAATAATCCAACTGTAAGGAAATACAGTTACAGTTCTTTGTACCCTGTTCGTCCCCTTAAACCTGGTATTTGTTGTACTCTGTAGGAGTTGATTCAAAATGCGGAGGATGCTGGAGCCACCGAGGTGAAGTTCCTGTACGATGAGACGGAGTACGGCGTGGAGTCGCTGTGGTCTCCTGACATGGCTCAGCATCAAGGTTGTTAATTACAGAGAACACAGACCTCGTTAGGAGGAATCTGATTAAGGATAATTGAGCAGGCGTCTGATCCTCTGAACTGTATACCGTGGAAACATCTGTCACAGGGATTATTTCAATACTACATTTTACACTGTAACTGTATATGTGTTTCACTTCTTTGTAATGGAGGAAGAAAGCCGTCGTTATAATAAATAAATGACTAAATAAATAATTACAAAATAGAAAGAAATGTGGAAAAAAAGTTTAATCATCAAATAAATCTGCAGGTTAATTTGAGAATAAATATATATCCACAGAATAGAAAATAAATAAAACAAATGTATTTATTGAATCAATAAGGAAATTAATTAATTAAAACGTGGATTCTTTTATATATTTTTCGGTTTGGTTTTTAGGTTTATATTTTAAGGTTTTTATATTTTATATTTTTAAGGCGTCCAAGTTGATGCTGCTGATGCCCAACTGTGAACTGTGCAGGTACGGCCGCATATGTCTACAACGCTGCTGTGTTCACGGACGAGGACTGGAACGGCATTCAGGAGATTGCGAGGAGCCGGAAGAGAGAGGAACCCTCTGAAAGTCGGTCGATTTGGATCGGCTTCAACTCTGTTTACCACATCACAGGTGAGGACTGTCCGGACATGCTTATATTTTCTGTCATCACATTGTTACTTACAGAACATCCTATTTCCTCGTGTGATCATTGTTTAGAAACCAGGATAGTTTTATATCCCTCAAAACTCACCTTTTCACTCTTGCCTTCAAATCCTAATCGACTAACCCCTCGCCCTTATTCCACCTAGTTTAGCACTTTTTACTTTTTTTTTTTTCTTCTTTACTTGCTTGTAAAGCGCTTTGAGCACCAGGAAAAGCACTATATTAATGTAATGTATTATTATTATATATATTTGCATTTTTTCCTCTTTCTGTTAAGATGCTCCCTGTATATTCAGCGGAGACCAGATCGCCATGCTGGACCCTCACCAGACCCTGTTTGGAGTGCACGAGTCGGGGCAGTGTTGGAACCTGAAGACGGACATTAAGGAGATCACAGAGCTGGCCGACCAGTTCACTCCCTACGTCGGGATTTTCGGGAACAACCGAGACAACTTTTAAGATGGCAGCTTCCCGCGGACGTTGTTCCGCTTCCCGCTCCGTCTGAAACCTTCCCAGCTCAGCAGCAACATTTACAACAAGGAAAAAGTTCTGGAGCTCTTTGAGTCGTTCAAAGCCGACGCGGACACGGTGCTCCTCTTCCTCAAGAGTGTGCAGAAGATCTCTTTGCATGTGCGTGAGTCTGATGGTACAGAGCGCATGTTGTTTCAGGTCACGGCAACGGAGAATACTGAGGATAAGGAAGAAAGGCCGAACGCTCTGAATACGCTGGGAGAGGCTGTGGACAGCTACGGCAACGGGGTTCACAGCTCCACCATCACCTGCGTCACTTACCAGGTGAGCATAGAGACTCTGGATGAGACGGCTAAAGAGACTCAGAGGACGACGTGGCTGGTGTGTAACGGAATTGGCGGCAGAGGGATGTGTGCTGAGATGGACTCTCTGGCGGACGATTTGAAGTTCACGCCCACCATTGGAATTGCTCTGCCACTCACTCTGATCAATGAAGAATACAAAGGTGCCACATCAGGATTCTCAGGACGAGCTTTCTGCTTCCTTCCTCTTCCACCTGGGGAGGAGAGCGAGACAGGGCTTCCAGTGCACGTCAGTGGCTTCTTCGGCCTCACGGACAACCGTAGGAGCATAAAATGGCGGGAGGTGGACCAGTGGAGGGACCCGGCGGCTTTGTGGAACGAGCTGCTTATAATCACCGTCATCCCCAGGGCTTACTACGTGCTCATCACAGAGGCTATCAAAAGGGTACAGACGAAAAAGGACCAAGACTTTCCATTATCTCCTGCAGGGACCTATGGAGCCTGGCCAGATCCCAATCAGGTGAAGTCCCGCTGGAAACCCATCATCCAGCCGCTGTTTCAGGACTTGCTTCAGGAGCAGGTCATCTATTCCCTCAGTGACAGCTGGATCCGGCCGGACCAGGCTGTGTTCTCAGAGCTGGACGCAGACAAGGACATTTCAGAGTCCGTCATCAACTACCTCCAAAGCTCAGGGACGCAGGTGGCCAAGGTGCCCGCCGCCATAGACTTTGTCTTGACTGAGTCCATCGAAGTGATGAAAGTGACGCCATCTTTGCTGCGGCTGGTGATCAGGAAGTGCAAACACAAAGGGCCGTCGCAGGAGAAGCTGCTGTTGTGGAGTTTGCATTAAGTGATGAGAACTACAGCGAACTCATTGGACTGGAGCTGCTGCCGCTGCAAGATGAGGACGTTTACGGTGTGTTTTCATCTTCTGTCAGTGAGAAGGACTCCGTTTACATTGCATCTGAAGAATACCCCAGGTAGAGATAATGTGAAAACGATTTTTACTTGCCAAGTTGTTTACACTAGCCTAGAGGATCAGTTTGCAATATAAATCCAAGTCAACATGTACATGTTGCCTTTATTTATATACCAGAGCTGATAGAAGTGTGAATCCTGTATTACTTGTGTTATTTAAGTCAGCGATCATTTTAAATCAAATTACTTAATCCATTAAATCAATCGAGCATCTGTACATTATTCAAAATTAAAACACAAACATACACAGGTTTTGTAAAAGATTCGTACTTATTTTTTCCTTTTGCTTTATCCTCAGCTCTCTGTATCCCGGACTAGAGGGTCGCTTCCTCCTGGAGAGCATCAACCTTCAGTAATGGATATTTTGAAAAAAGCAGCCAAAGGCAGAGGTCAGTAATTCACATGTAATCTGTCCTACATAAAAACATGTATGCATGAATAACCTTTATCCCAAACAGTGACCAGGAGACTTTTTAACTGTAAATGATTTGACTCATTTATTTGTAATCTTAATACAAGGATCTGGCAGTAGAGCGTATGTATATTTAAAGATTACTTAAAGCACTGTGCAAGGTATGACATGTATAACATGTCCCTGTGATGACACTGCGGGTGCAGCCATGTTGTAGAAACACAAGGTCACCTTACTCTCCTGCAATGCCAGCAGTGCATTAAAGCACTGCTAATGCACCATGAAGGAGAGAGAGAGGGAAGATGCTGATTCATGGAAGAGCTGTTTTTTTTGCTGCACAAGATCAGACCCTGTTTGCTCTCACTGCCATACATGATTATTACAAAAGGGCAACGAGATAATAACCATAGATTCTCTATCATCCCCCTTCTCATGCCATAGCTGCATCCCATGTTGCTTAACTTGTATCAACGTTTCCCTCACTCAAGAAAAGAGAGGAAAAATGTAATGTGTTTTAAGTGCAATGAAACGCCCTTTCCTCGGAGCGCCACGTTAAGCGACTTTTCGTGATGCCAGCAGCAGCTGATCGGCTGTCAGTCGCTTTAACAGCTATTTGAGATGAAGCCAATGTCAGTCTCTCTTCCTCACCGTCCACAACAGCTTTTTTTCTAACCCTAACCCTAACTTTTCAAAGCCCTAAATTAATTTATTCCGGACATGCTGAAATGTCCTACTGTGTTTTACCAACTATGCTGTCTCATCATTAAAATACCTATTTAGTGTATGAGATCCTAAAAAGGTTTTTTTTACACAAGAAGGAGAAAATAAATCTTATCCCCTAAGTCTGAAAATGTGTCCCTTTTTTTATTTCAGTGCAACAATATCTTTGGGGGTGCTCAGGTAGGTACAGTCTGTCAAAGTGTGCCAAATATTGAACCTTTTTTCTGAAGAGCTAATACATGACTGCTAATGAGCATCATGATAAAGATAACTGCAGTCAGCAAAAACTCACGACACACTTGTTTATTGAATGACTTGCTGTGTAATTCTAGTTATTTATGTCTTTGAGGAATGCTACGGAGAAGGATTAGGGACATTTTTCTTTTAGATCTGACCAAATGTGAATTTCTTTTTTAGACCTGAGATTGAAGCCCGAATTCTGAAAAAGTCGAGTTCTGCAAAAAGTCTGAAAACTAAGAAAAAGTAACAATTCCGGAAAAATAAGTCAGAAAACTACGGAGCCCCCTAGTGGACATGGAGAAGAAAACTAAAATTATTTGAAAAAAAATATATAAAAATGTTTTGCGAAATATCGCAAAACCCCTTTGTGAGATCTCACAATACTTTTGCGAGATCTCGCAAAACCCCGTTGCAGTTTGTCCCTCCTCAAGCTGCAGATTGTGACCAATTCTTGATGTTTAGCTCGGATGACGGCGCGTATCGAACTGTTTATGATAAAAACGACTCTGTAGCTCGTTGTCTACCTTGCTATGATTGTAAAGTCATGTTGTTTGTATTTTTACAACGTTATGTTCATGAGTTATTGATCCGCGAAATTCTAATCCGTCAATAACTCAGCTCAGAGGGACGTGCATGTCCTCTCGCTCTGAGTGTTCTCTTGAGGTGTCTTCACTTATGTGAAACCCGTGCCTATTGCCAAGCACTGATGTTATATCTTTATATTTAAGGCCAAGCTCAAAGTAAAATCGATGAACCGTTCCATTGTTGTGGTTTCTGTGTTGCCATAGCAGCCAAACTGACCAGGAAGTACATTGAGCTAAATGAAAAGTGTTGCAAGATCTCGCAAAGGGGTTTTGCGAGATCTCGCAAAAGTATTGCGAGATCTCGCAAAACATTTTATTTATTTATTTTTTCAAATCATTTTTCTTCTCCATGTCCCCTTGGGGGCTCCGTAAATAACAACAACAAACCTATATTGTGTCTGCTTTCATAGTTAACATTAACTTCTTCTATATTAACTGAGGCTAATTTCATTTTCCCCTTGTTATTTGAATAGGAAGACCCTGCACTCAACTCCAAGTGCTGAACACTGAACGATCATCTCGACTCATCAAGGAGATCCTATCAACAGCCTGGCCAGGTCGAGACTTTATCGTCCAATGGGAACCTGGAAACAGAGAGCTTCAACACCCAACAGTTTCCTGGCTGAAGATGATTTGGAAGCATCTATACATCCATTTTGCTGATGACTTAAATACTTTTGAGGACATGCCTTTGATCCCACTTGTGCCACTTGAGGAAAGCGTTGAAACATTGAAGCTCCTACGTCTCAAAACTCCTTCCCCTATAATCCTTGTGGATGAGGAAGAATCGCTGCTCTCTGAAAACCTTCTTGACATCATGGAAAAGCTTGGAGGAGTAGTGATGAAAAAGCTGGATTCATCTTTGCAGCACCCCCTACTAAAGAATTACATCCACCCTTCCTCTCCTGGCATGCTTCTGCAAATTATGGGTAGATTGCCAACACAACGATTATCCAGCCAAGTTGCTTCTTACTCCGTCGAAGGAAAGATTGCACTCAGGAACTTCCTTGCAGGACTGTCTGACATTACAGAAAGGGAAAAGCATACTCTGCTTGAGCTTTCAATTTTTGAGAAAGTAGGGACCTGCTCTGGAGGTAACTCTTCATTTACATCACTGAGAGGAGCTAGAGCTTTACATCACAGAGCCAAGTATCCACCAGATGTGAAATTATCCATGAACCTTGTGGGTTGCTGTGACGAGGAATCAATCCGCCTCATCAAGCTGCTGAATGTAGAACAAGTGAAGACGACAGAATGTCTGAAGATGATTATTAGGGATATTGAGAAGGGGTTCTACACACAAGATGAGATAACCCACATCATGCTGTGGGCACTTAAACATCTGGCGTTTCTAAAAAATGAAAACTCAGCTGTGATTGGATGGCTTTCTGCTCTGAAATTTATTCAGTCGTCTTCTGGAAAGCCTGTCAAAGCCTCAGAGCTTTTCGATCCTGAGCTGGAGATTCTACAGAATCTGTTCTACATGGAAGAGAAAACCAGGTTTCCCACAAGTACATTCACGTCCTCTTCTGATATTCTTCATTCACTCAGACAACTGGGACTAAGAAATGAGGTACAGCTTACTGAAAAAGATGTACTCAAAGTAGCAAAGAAGATAGAGGAGCTACAAAGCACCAAGGAGCCTGAGTGGGACTCCATAATCAAAAAGGCGAAAACACTCCTGCAAATACTTAACAGACAAACAAAGTTGGTGAAATCAGCTGATGCTCAGGCATCTTTGCTAAAACTGAAATGGGTACCTGTCTGCAAAGAAAGACCTCTTACTTACCCTAAATCCCTTGCTTGGGTTGGAGATACTCTGAATATCAGCTCTTTGTCAGAGATGTGTGACTTGTCCCAAGCAGTGCTTGTGGGCTCTTCAGTAGCAGTGGTTGAACACACATCTGCAGGTATGAAAAAGGCCCTGAAACTAACTGTAGAGCCACAAGTTGATCAAGTACTACAGCACCTACAAGCAGTGAACGACTGGCATAAATCCCAAGCATTCACCACAGAGGATTGGTATCAATTCCAGCAGATCTTGTTTGAGATATATGGTTTCATGCAGGCTCACCTTGAAGACGCTAGAGAGGCGATGAAGTCACTGACTTTTGATTGGGTGTGGACCGGGAAGACATTCTCATCTCCGGGCCAGACAGTCCTAAAGCCCCTCCTTGACCTTGACTTGCAGCCCTACCTGTACTCCCTGCCAAAGACAATCAGAAAGTTTCACAAGCTTTTCAAGTTCTGTGGTTCAGTTGAGGAGGTTAAGTCAAGCCATGTGTTTGAAGTCATCAGCACCATCCGACAAAGATGTGAAGGAGAGATTACCAAGGAGGAAAGCCAACATGATATCCTACTTTTGGTCAACATCCTGAGATGGCTGAACAACAATCAGATACCTGTAGATATTAACATGCATGTGCCGATTCTTTGTTACAAGGACCCAAGCAAATTAGCGATGAGGCCCATTCACGAATGCACCTACTGTGATATCAAGGTTGACGATTTGAATGACTTACTTGAAGATGCAACAGAGCCTATTGTACTAGTGCATGACGACATCCCCATGAAAACTGCAGAGTGGCTGAAGGTGCCATGTTTGAGCACAAGGTTGATAAACCCGGAGAACCTTGGCTTTGAACAATCAGGCCAACGAGAACCTCTAACAGTGAGGATAAAGAACATCTTGGAGGAATATCCATCTGTAGCAGACATTTTTAAAGAGCTCCTCCAGAATGCTGATGATGCAAGTGCAACAGAGTGCAGTTTCCTCATTGATATGAGAAAAAACATTGACATTCGAGAGAATCTCCTTGACCCTGGCATGGTTGTTTGCCACGGACCCTCGTTGTGGTCCTTCAACAGCTCTGTGTTCTCTGACACTGACTTTCTGAACATCACCCGGTTAGGTGGATCAGTAAAGAGATGTGAGGCGGACAAAGTGGGCAAGTTTGGCCTGGGCTTCAACTCAGTTTATCACATCACTGATATCCCCATCATAATGAGCAGGGAGTTCATGATCATGTTTGATCCAAACATCAATCACATCAGCAAGCACATCAGAGACAAGTCTAATCCAGGTATCAAAATCAACTGGAGCAAGCAGCAGAAAAGGCTGAGAAAATTCCCCAACCAGTTCAACCTTTCATTAATGTCTTCAATTGCCAGCTTCCTCTAGCTCAGGACTCCCCATACAAGTACAACGGCACACTGTTCAGACTACCGTTCAGAACAGAGCAGGAAGCTTCCGTAAGTGAAATCAGTAGTCTGTACTACAACACCACTGACATCTATTCCCTGGTTGATGAGTTCAGCATATGTGGCCATCGATTCATTCTGTTTACTCAGCATGTTGGAAGTATGGTCTTAAAATATCTGAAATATGAGGAACCAAGTCCAGCAGGAGCACAAGATGTTGTTTCCATCAACAAAAGTGTGTGGTCCTCCAAATCCTCATACGGACCCTCTGAGCATCCTAAATCTGCAGCAAAGCTTATGAAGAAGGTAGCAAGCACCAACAGGGTACCAGCTGATGTTCCAAAGTCTGGGTGCATCATACGCGTTTTGGTGGAGGAGTTTCATAACGTGTTCAAACGCATTGTCGATCTCCATTCGCCACTGTTCAGAGGTCCAGAGGAAGATCCAAATCAGTACTTTGAAATGGCTGCTAAAGGTGTTCAGTCAAGAAGACTTACAGATGAAATGCCCCCAAAGGTAGTTGAAGTCACCAACTGGCTCATTTGCTCATGCATGGATGTAACTGAGGCTCTCAAGTTTGCCCTAAGTGATAGCGGAAAAAGACTTGGACTAGTGCCTTGTGGAGGAGTAGCTGTTCTGCTCGCAGAGGAAGAAAACCGCAGATGGACAGTGAAGATAAATAACGCACCAATCGGAGAGGTGTTTTGTTACTTACCCCTCAGAATCAAAACAGGCTTACCAGTCCACATTAACGGCTGCTTTGCTGTGACTTCCAACCGCAAAGAGATCTGGAAGACAGACACCAAGGGACAGTGGAATTCTCTGTTCATGAGACACGTTATTGTCCAGGCGTATTTAGCAGCACTCACAATGCTACGTGCAATGACTGAAAATGGAGAACTGCTCAACTACAACTATTACGCAGCGTGGCCAGATCCAAGTCAGGTGCACGATGACTTCACACTGGTCAGCCAAGGGGTCTACCAAGAAATAGCCAAAGGGGGTGACAGTGAGCATGCAAAGGTTTTCTCAGATGGCAATACCTGGGTGTCTATCAAATTTGTCAGGTTCCTTGATGACGCCTTACTCTGTAGGCCAGATATTGGTCCTGCTGCTTTCAAGATATTCTTGAAATACCTCAAGAAGAGTGGCTCCCAAGACCTCTGTGCAGTTGAGCTGCCTGACTGGGTGAAGGAGGGATTTGATGATGCTGGATGTAAAGGAAGGTTGATGGAAAACACCCTGACAGAGAAGCAGTTCTTTTCAGACGTATTTTTTCCTCACATCCAGGAAATTGACGAAGAGCTTAGAGATCCCCTGATGCATCATGTCCTAAATGAAAAACTTGAAGACTTTGCATCAATCCTCAGGGTAACTCCGTGTATCCCATGCTCTGGCCCCAATAAGGAACTGGTTTTACCTTCAAGGCTCATTCACCCCGAGGGAAGAGTTGCTAAAACTGTACAAACAGTGAGGATGGAAGATTTCCTGAAGGGACTTCTAAAGACTACCTTAACCCTGTGTGTTTGGTGAAGCTAGTTCAGTTGGGCATGGTCAAAGATGATCTGTCATGGGAGGACCTGATTGAACGCGCTCAATCCGTTATTGATCTTAATGAAAATGATCATACAGCTGCATGCTTACGTAGCAGTATCATACTAAGTCTCATCGATGAGAAACTGAAGATGAGCGATCCAGGAGCTGCTGAGCTCTTTGAGAAGCTACATGACACCAAGTTCCTTCCATTCCTGTCAAGACCTGCAGGCTTCTCACTGCCATGGCATGGGAACGACTATTCCCCAATAACAATGTTCTCTGCTAAAGAACTCTTCACAACTGAACATCAGGAAACAGTGTGTCTGATGAAGCCAATCTTGAATGAGAATTCTCCATCTTTCAAAGGTTGCGGTGCAATGTCATTGGCTGTGAAAGACTGCCTTGGTCTGATAAGAAAGCCCTCAGTTAGCCTGGTAATCAGTCAACTAAAGAAACTCTCACAATCATTTGATGGTGTCACACTGTACCAAGAAAACATAACAAATGCATGTTACAAGTTTCTTCATGAGGAAATGCTACAGGATGAGGAATCAAAAGGAAAAATAACCGAGGAACTGAAAGAGTTCAATTCCATCCTTGTGGAGAACACATATGTCAATCCCTCCAAAGTTGCATTCCACTTGAATTTTGATGCAGCTCCACATCTTTACCAGCTCCCTAACAAATACAGAAACAGCTGTCGTGAGCTCTTTGAAAATGTTGGGGTACAGCCTAGCTTCACAGTCATGGATTTCTCAACAGTTCTTGAAACTGTGAAGCAAGAATGTGGAAGAAGGGTGCTCACAGAGGAGAACTTCAGTTATGTCGCAGAATAATTAGTGAAGGAATATGGAGCTTGATAAGAGACAAGAACCAAGAATACTGCCAAGCCAACCATGGTGGAATTCTGTTACCTGACTTAAATCTGACATTGCAGCCATCAGAATCGCTATGCTACAATGACTGCCCTTGGATCAAAGTCAGAGACACTTCAGTGAAATACTGTCATGGGGATATTCCAAGAGAGGTCGCTGTGAAATTAGGGAGCAGTCCCAAAACGTCACAAAGCCTTGGAGAGGTATGCTTCAAATGTGTGCTTCACCCAACTGGGGAGTGAGTTTGGACAGAAAGAAACACTCACAAGCAGAATAAAAAGCATTCTCAATGCATATCCATCAGAGAAAGAAATGCTTAAAGAGCTGCTTCAAAATGCAGATGATGCCAAAGCCACTGAAATTTACTTTGTTTTGATCCAAGGACACACCCCTCCGACAGAATATTTGATGATAAATGGATCCCAATGCAAGGCCCTGCTCTCTGTGTATATAACAACCAGCCTTCACAGAGGATGATGTAAGAGGTATCCAGAACCTTGGAAAAGGGACAAAAGAGGCAAAATCCAGGCAAAACTGGTCAATATGGAATAGGATTCAACTCTGTCTATCACATCACTGACTGCCCGTCCTTTATCTCAAACAATGACATTCTGTGCATCTTTGATCCACATGCACAGTATGCACCCGGGGCTACATCTGTGAGTCCTGGAAGAATGTTTAGAGACCTGGATTCTGACTTCAGATCTCAGTTTTCAGATGTTCTTAGTCTTTACTTGGGAGTCCATTTTAAGTTAGAACGCAGCACAATGTTCAGGTTCCCCATCCGCTCTAAGAACATGACAAAAACATCAGAGATCAGTTCTGTTCCAGCTTCAGACAGAATGGTGCAAAACCTTCTGGATAAGCTCAAAACCGATGGTGCAGAGCTTCTGATGTTCCTCAACCACATGGAGAAAATATCTATCTGTGAAGTTGATGATGCATCTGGAAAACTAAAAGTGCTCTATTCTGTGACAGCCAAAATAGCAGATGGAGATCGGCTAAAACGCAAACAATTTCATGCATCAGTCATTGACAGTGTGACCAAAAAGAAGCAGCTCACTGCTATCCCGGTCCAACAGATAACCTATACAATGGACATAGAGGATAATGATGGAAATGTGACCACATGGATGATTTGCAACCGCTCTGGCTTCCCTAACATTGAAAATGTCTCAAAAAGTGTGATCTCAGCTCACAAAAATGAAGACATAACACTGTTTCCCCCGTGGAGGTGTAGCTGCATGTCTAAGCCACAACTACAAAAGACCTCACAGAGCCTTCTGCTTTCTGCCCCTTTCACTGGAGACCGGCTTACCTTTTCATGTCAATGGCCATTTTGCCCTAGACTCCGCTAGAAGAAACCTATGGAGAGATGACAACGGAGTGGGTGTAAGAAGTGACTGGAATAACAATTTGATGACATCACTTATAGCCCTGCCTGTGTGGAACTGCTGATTCAGCTTAAGCGTAAATACTTCCCAGGTCCTGATTCCACCATGACTGTACTACAAGGCACACCCGCTTCATGCTGTTAAAGATACTTTGCGGAAATATCTGTTCTTCTTCCCAGTCAACAGAGTTGATATACAGCCAGACTGGTATTGCCTGGTTAAAGCAGTGTACAACTGTATCCATGCTGACATGAGGCGTTTGCTTCCTGTTGTCAGAGCAGCGCACATGGAGAACTCTGACCTGCACTCTGTCATTTACATTTCATGGGTGAATACATCCAATGCAAACAAAGGCAGAGCCTTTTTTGATAATCTGCTTCAAGATGAGCTTCAGTACTTAAAAAACACAGAGTACCACATGACCTCAAGGAAGTCTGTGGCTGAAATTGTCTACAGGCTCAAAACCTTGCTCCTGGATATTGGTTTCAACCTGGTACACAGCTGTGACGAAACAGCAAACCTCTACTTCTGTCTGGAAGATGCAGGGATACCAGTCAGTTATGTAACACCAGAGGATGTTCGCAGCTTTCTCCACACTTTCTCACTACCAGACACATCTTGCCACGTGGGAAAGCTCCCCTGCCGTCTCCAACAGTCCAACTACAAGCTAGTTCATAACGTAAAGCTTCTAGTTGACTACTGCTTCAAGGACATAGAAGTGGACAAAGTCACCATTGAGGGTTTGCCTCTGCTGTTAACAATGGACACTATGCTTCAGGTCTTTGATTCCAAGAGACCAAAGTTCCTGACGACACATCATGAGCTAATCACATCAAGGAAAGAAATGTTCATGAATACACTGTACATCAAGTACAGCAACATCCTTTTGAAGGCAGGAGCTGCAAAGATCTTTGACATCAGCTGCTTTGCGGAACTACTTGGGTCGGTCTTCCAAGAGAGTATCGAACAAGGATCCCTGTTAAGTGGAGAGACAACTTTACAAGTGAGTCTTGGCTGAAGAATGTGTGGAGCTTCATCAGTGAGAATATTGCTGTTAAGGAAGATCAGGTGGACATCAAACCCAGTTTTGACATTGGTGCTGGACATACTGAAAGAATGGGCTCTTCTGCCTGGGATCAAATTCTTGGCAAGAGAAAAAATTGTCGTCCCTGAGCATGATGTGCTTCTACCTCTGGGTTTGATTAACATAGCCATATTTCCACATGGCCAAAATGACAAAGTCTTTCACACCCTAATGAAAGCAGGGTGCATTCAGCTTGCAGTGAACAAAATCTGCGTCAAAGAGAACCCCATCATGCCTTTTCTGGCACAGCACACAGCAAGCATCGAAAATCCTACAAGTGTTTTAAAGGCTGTAGAGTACATGATCCAGACGTCTGCATTCAAAACAGCAAATCTGACTGACAAGGACTTTGAGGCTCTTCTGTTGTATTTCAACTGCAACTTAGCTAACCTCACACAACAAGATGCACAAAGCCTGAAACTCCTCCCATGTTTTAAATCAGTTAGTGGGAGATACATCAGCATTGCAAACAATGGGACAAACTATGTCCTTGAAAAAAGCATTCCCACTGAGGACATCGACAAATGGGCTCACACACCCTTCTTTGCCTTTCTTTTTGACAATCCACAGCTTAAAGAATTGTACACTTTCCTTGGCTGCAAACCAATTGATGACTTAGAAATCTACCTTCAACATCTCCTGCCAAAGTTTGAAACGTTCTCTTATAATGCCAAAGTCGAACACATTGTGTACTTGAAGGAGAGACTTCTGTCAATTGAAGAATCATGTGAGATGAAGGATCAGCTCTATGAGAAATTGGAGGGACTGTTGTTCATCTACGACTACTCAAACAGACTCAGGCCAACCAAGTTTTTCTATGATGAGACGGTGAAGGTGTTTGAAGTCATGCTACCTGCAAAGTCATTCATACCAAGTGACTTTTTCAAGAAAGTTGAGCAAGTTTCAAAACCCAAGAACGGGATACTGTTGCTCACCTCATGGATTACCTTTCTGAGAAATATTGGTCTCAAGCATGAGGTATCACAGCAGCAAGTGCTTCAATTTGCAAAAGAGGTCAGCATCAAATCCCAAACAGAGAGCTGGACCAAAGAAAAAGTACAAAACATTGTCGATGTTCTCTTGAACCACATTTTCACAGAGAGGACAGATCTGTTCCAGAGTAAACTTTCTCAAAGAGCTCTCAATGATACCATTCCTGTGTCCAGAGAGAGCCCCCAAAGAACTCATCAAGCTTCATTCGCAGTACCAAGAGATGAGCGGCTCACTTCCTCTGATTCGTTTCAGTGGGTCTCAGGTAAATCCAAAATTCAAGCAAACAGATATCATTCACTTGCTTTGGACATCATGCCCAATTTACCAGAGAAAGCTACACCCTCCAGCATAAAGGACCAGGAGGAGAACCCTCTCACTGGACAGGAACAACTTGACCAAGTTCTAAACATGTTAGGCGTCAACTTGGACCCACCCTTGGAGAAAGTCATAAGCAACTGTAAGAACATCTGCAATATATCCAATCCTGATGATGACATGGTGAAAACAAGGAACAAAGTTTTAAAGTCCACCTACGAGTTTCTCAATGCAGATAAAAGAGACTTCCGTTACCAGCTCCGTGGGGTGGCTTTTGTCATGGTGGAAGATGGCTGGAAACTGCTGAAACCTGAAGAAGTCGTGATTAATTTGGACCATGAATCTGACTACAAACCCTACTTGTACAAGTTGCCTCTGGAACTTGGTAACTTTCATCAACTGTTCAAACTTCTTGGCACAGAAGACGTTGTGTCAACCAAACAGTATGTTGAAGTGCTGTCACGAATCTTCAGAATTTCAGAAGGCAAGCAGCTTGACCCAAATGAAATGAGAACTGTGAAAAGGGTTGTCTCAGGATTGTTCAAGTCGCTCCATAATGATCCTGTGGAAATTCGCAAAGATCTTGATAGTCTCCGAGAGTTGATGTTTTATATGCCAAGTCATGATGGTAAATTAGCTAAATCCAATAGCTTGGTGTTTGATGATGCCCCACACTACAAAAGCAGAATTCAGGGTAACGTTGGAGTTCAGATGCTTGTGGACATGAGCCAGTGCTATCTGGGCAAAGATCACACCTTCCACACGAAGCTGATCATGCTACTGCCACAGAAACTAAGGCCTAGACTATTGAGTAGCATTCTTGAGGAACAACTTGATGAGGATTCTCCAAGAATGTGCCAGTTTGGAGCTCTTTGCTCACTTCAAGGCCGCCTACAGCTCTTGCTGTCTTCAGAGCAATTCATCACAGGACTAATCAGAATAATGAAACATGAGAATGACAAC
Organism: Harpagifer antarcticus; assembly: GCA_902827135.1. NCBI lineage: Eukaryota > Metazoa > Chordata > Actinopteri > Perciformes > Harpagiferidae > Harpagifer > Harpagifer antarcticus. The sequence continues at coordinate 5,963,438 of CADEHL010000999.1, forward strand.
GCATACCTTGTGAATGAGGAAAAAGCCATACGTCTCTGCAAAGCACTGTGTGAAGGGTTGAAAGTTTCTTGTTTTGAGAAACTCCAGACAACACTAAGAGTGAAAGGATGTAGCCCCATTCAACACAGCCGCAGCGAAACACTTGCCTTCCTCAAGAGGTATGGCACAGCTGTGATTCACCTCTACATCCAACATTCAGACAGCAAAGACATTAATTTTCTCTTGGCACTGGCAATGACATTGAAGTCTGCTACAGACAATTTGATATCTGACACATCCTACCTAATTGCCATGCTGGGGCTGTAATGATATATACAGAATCACAGAAAAGCTGGACAGCCTTGGGGTCAAGTATGACTCAACAGAGCCTTCAAAACTTGAGCTTCCCCTTCCTGGAACCCCAATACCAGCTGAGATACATCACACACTCCTCATGGATCCATGAATGTATTTTACCCAGGAGAGTATGTGGGTTACCTTGTAGACTCTGAGGGTGGAGACATGTACGGGTCCTACCAGCCTACCTATACGTATGCCATCATTGTTCAAGAAGTGGAAAAGGAGGAAGAAAACACAAATTTCCTTGGGAAATACTTCCAGATTGACATTGGTTACACTGAGTACAAAGTTGTCAGTTCCCTTGACTTGTACAAATTCTCAAGGCAAGAAGAGAGTACCAATGCACGAGAAACTAGTGCCCCCGTCAACTCCTACAAGCCCAAGCAGTCGTTCCTCTGGTTCACGAACAATCCCTCCTCTTTTTGCTGGTAAGGAAACCTCAAACCACCTTCTCAAAAACAGTCTCCGAAAAAGATCAAGCTTCACACAATTCCTGAGATTCTGAAAGAAGTTACCTTAGTAGTTGAACAAGCTTGGACGCTTCCTGAGACAGAGAGAAAGAAGATAATCCGCCGATTGTATCTCAAGTGGCATCCAGACAAAAATGCAGAGAATTTGGACGTTGCCACCGAAGTCTTCAAGCATTTACAGACTGAGATAAACAGGATGGAGAAACAAACTTTGACCGATCAGCAAAATACAGAGAGAGCTTCTAGGAGGTCCTACTCCACATCATCATCCCGCTTCCAGTCGGAGAAGTCCTCATATCAAAGGTTTTATTCATCCTGGAACCAAGAAGCCACAAGTCACAAGTCAGAAAGGCACTTCAGGGAACATTATACCAGCCATGCAGGTTCATCGCAATCCCACCGTTTCTTTGTTCCCCCTACCTTTAAGACAGTTGGAAACCCAGTGGAAGCCCGTAGATGGCTGAGGCAAGCAAGAGCAAACTACTCTGCTGCTCGTAATGATCTCCATAAAAATGCCACGAGTGGGTCTGTTTCAAATGCTACCTCGCCACAAAGCTTGCACTGATAGCTGCCGACTACGCAGTCAGGGGAAGTCAGACAAAGATGTGAAACCAACTGCACTGGCTCAAAAGGTGGAGGAGTACAACCCTCAGTTAACCGGCCTTTTGAATGATGTTCAGATCCTGGAAGGCTATGGTGTGGATAGCCTGAGAACTCGCTATCCCGATCTTCTGCCGTTTCCTCAGATTCCCAACGACAGATTCACTTCTGAAGTGGCAATGAGAGTCATGGAATGTACCGCACGAATTATCATAAAGCTTGAAACCTTTGTTCAGCAAAAAATATAAACCTGTCGTCAAAGATGAGAATAAAACAACAGTATGCATAGATCCTCGCTGGAATGGAGGACACCATGGCTGTGTGCAATGCAGACCATGTGTTTCAGCTGGCAGCTTATGGTACATGTGAAGTTACTACCTGTGATGGTGGTGCTGTGGTCTATGCACCGTAAATACATGTATGGCTCCATAACATTTTAGGCTGTCTCAATTTAGATGTGCTGTAATATGTGAACAAAATCTGCATATGCTGTACATACATTTGCCTAAGCAATACGTGTTGTTTACTATAGTCCCCACATTGACTATGTTTGCTCTGAGTTAGATACAAATTGCTGCTTTTTTTACTTTATATTTTATAAAAATAATATATATATATATATATATTTTCTTGCTACAGAAAATCGGTTGAGTGTATTGAAAGAAATACATAACCTCTAAATGTCAAATACGGTCATGCAACGTGTCCTACTCAGCATGTCAAGGAAATAACAGTTACGTTTGTAAATTATCTTTTTTGTATCTTCACGGTTGATTTAGCATTTTTTCGGTAACAGACAGTCACAAAGCACTTTTTTTGAACGCCTCATGTACTTCCCGAGCGCTTGTGTCACCCCAAACATTTGTGGGAGTCGAACTGTGAATGGAAAACCTTTTTTTTAATAGCCATGTTAAATGTTAAGGGACTGTTTTGAATTATTATCTGTTCTTATGAACCACTTCTGGGGCCCTATAGTATGACGGCAAACCGGTGCAAAAGCGTTATAACGGGCCAAAAATCCATTAGTAGAAATGCGCTGCATTTTCCAAACGATACAAATGAAGAAACATCTTCACCAACTTAACAAAACATGCAAAGCGTTTACTAAAAGTGCTGCATATACGAAACGCTGCAAGAAGCTCAACACATAACACCAGGGGACACTAGAAGAGTGATGCACACAGCTGGGATCAGAGCGCTTGATGATGTTCAGGGATTATAAAGTTGGACAACAGTCACTGTTGTTAGAAGCACCTAAAATGTGTGTCTTATGGCTTTATTTTAACAATGTGATCACGTGATTCCTTTCAATATTATTGCTCATATAGCTAACCTAGCAACACTTACAATTATGAAACAGAATAACTCTGCTAACAGTGAAAAGGAAGTGCAGAACGTTTCTCCTACATTGAGTGTTTTGGGCCGTTGTAGCATGTTTGCGGTTTGCACCCGTCAGCCACCGTACTTATGCAAGTCAGCATCGATATCTTCAGCGTTGGATAGAGCAGTAATGATCGAACCTCAACCTAAACTAGTCGTAAACCTGTAGGAAAGATGCTAAAATAAAGAGCCCATGTGATTCTTTTGGCACAACCCATAACAAGGTAACTTTTGGTCCTTGGCTTTTCCAAGGAACATGGAGCTGCACCAAACTGTGGTGCTAATGGGTTTTTACTGCAGCATTGGCTTTATTTGACCTTTAGTATGACTATACACACACTGACCATGAATTGTAAATGTCATTTTCAAACCGTTTAAAATGTGTATCTGTTATTTTATTAAACCTCAGGCTTGAGGTTACTCAGCCGATATCTCCTTGAGCAAACAGTGGAGAACATTTGGTACCATACATGTTGATGTACACTGTGCCATAAGGCCTAATAAATCCCCCTTAATAAATCAAATGTCTCCGTTTTTGCACCTATGTTTAAAAACATTAAATGTTCATGTTGCACTTTTTAAATGTATATTTGTATTACTTTTTAATTGTATATGGTTAGCAAAACACCCCATTGGTTTATAGGATAACTATGAATGATTATTATTACTGATACTATTACTTATTACTGATTATTATTACTAGTATTAACATGGGAATGTTGCAGCTCGTTTCTGAAACCGCAGCATGTTTCTCCAATTGGAAGTGTTTTGGGCCATTTCCCGCCTCCGTAATGACGACATGTTTAACTTAAGCAAACACTGGATTTGACGCCACACATTCTTGCCAAATATAGATGGGAACCAATGACAGAAAGATGGCTCACTTGCTGGTCCATGGTGTGTGCACCTTCTTTTTTTAAATGCATCCTGGTGGTACTGCAGTACTTTTCCACAAGAGTGCACCAGAGAGCCAATAAACTTTGATCAAAACACTATTCATTTCCACATTATGTCTTCAGCAGAAGACAAGAGTCCAGATTAAAAAAGGACACAGCCGGTCCTCTGGTGCCTTTATGTTTTTGATCAAACAAGAAGTGACCAGTCTTGAGAAAAAAATGAGAATGAGAGACAAAGTAGAAGAATAGCACAACGTTTATTCAACATACAAAAATAATAAATACACATTACACACTTATAAAATATGTCAGAACACTTGGGAAAACTGAAAATGATCTTCTACATAATACTGACACTGATAACACGACACAATGTTAAAAACAGTGATGCAGATTCATTGATGAATGTTTGGATCATTTAAAAATATTGCCCTTTTTATTCCTGATTTTACAGATGCGAATGTCACCTGACATGCATATTATGTAAAAGATAATCCCGTTATTTTTCCATTCAGAATCATATAATCTACAGATGTTATTAGCGTGTTGGGTCGTTACGTAAAGCATTTGCACCCGTCGGCCACCGTACTTAAGGGTTGGGCTTAAAACAATAATTACAGGCCATACACACATACTTTAACCAAAGAACAAAAAACAATTACACACGTGATACATACCGAGTAACACTTTATTAATCTAAGCACATGGTTTTAATCTAAACCATATGAATAACTTGTGTTGTTTCCAGATTAAAAAAACAAACAAAAAAAGATAAAATCCATCTCTGAAGTGACAAAATATTTACTCTAATTAAACAAAAACATGCTAAACAACAAGTCAAACACTACATACCAAGGGCTTGGAGCCAAAAGGGCACATAAACCAAATACATATTCTGCTTTTGAGATTTATTTTTTGATGAATCCAAGCCTTTGATATGTGTGTGTATTTATTGCACCACAAGATAATATTGCATAGGATGTAAGCTGTTTCCAGCTCCTCATTGCCCAGCCATGATACTGTGCGTGTTAAAGATCCTCCACAAAGCTCTGATGCAGATACATTTGGAACCGAGTGCCAATTTGTTTCAGCTGAATGGTTAGAAGGTCATAAAAGCAACTAAAAGGATGCGTTTCATGACATCTCCAACATGTACGCCAGCAGGCATTTGTATTCTTACCGGCCTGGATGCACCAGTGGGAGATCAGAACAGACCCAGTGTGGTACATATAAAAAATATCAGGCCAGATATAAACAGTTGTGCTTGTTGCCTCCCAGAAGATGCATCTACAGAGAGATGGAGAATCGATTACCTTGTCAGAGTCTTTTTAGCACTCCTGATTCTCGCTGCAAGTGGAGGTGACCCCAGCCTTGGACAGGAAGAGCTTTCCGCTGGGACACACGCAGACCTCTAACAGACCCTGAGCGTTTCCAGAGACCCCTTCTTCGCTCAGGGGCAGGCGCGGCATGCGCACCATCTCCGCATCGAGCACCAGCTGCACGAGCAAGGACGAAACAAGGAGAGAGGGATTTGAATCCACAAGGAAACAACACTTTCCACTTAAGGCAAGTGCTCAAACACATAATGGCACACAGCCAGAGGTGGAAGAAGTCGATGTTTTACTTAAGAAGCAATACGTAACTGTAGAAATACTCTGTGACAAGTAAAAGTCCCGTATTCAAAAGTCAAAGTACAACGTATCGACATCAAATTAAACTTTTGCCTAAAGGCCCATTTCAGAGTTATATATATATATATATATATGAAATTACTGGATTATGAATCATTTGGGAAGAAGTACTCCTATCCTTGACTTAAAGGGGTCCTACTATGCTCAGGTTCATATACTGTAAGTCAGGGATCACCAACTACATTTGTCCAAGGGCCAAAATGTATCCAATAGACACTATCACGGGCCAGCGGGGGGGGGGCTGGGGGGGAGGGTTTGTTTTGGTAAACAGGAGACACTTGTTTTACTGTTTTAATGGCTTATCAAGAACTCAAACACAACATCTTGGTGTCATTCTGGACAGCTCCCTCTCATCTGCACCCCACATAACAAACATCACCCGGACTGCATTCTCCTGCTGTAAACCTTTCCTTAGAATATGTTATGAATTGTAAGGTGTCCTTGGGTGCTTTGAAAGGCGCCCCTAAATAGAATGAATTATCATTATTATTATTATTATTATTATTATTATTATCTGAAACGATGTAATAACTTTTAAAACTGTTTCCAGTCACTTGCCCCATGCATTCAGCAGCAGCAGGCCATTCACTTTGATTTGATCCCGTTATAAATGTCATAATTTCGACAATAAAGAAATGCTACATCAACGTTATCTTGCACATTTTATCTAACCATCTCCGTTTCTAACTTTCAATATATTTTAAAAGAGATCTCTCTCTCATCTGCGTGCGGGGGCGGGGCCTCACAGACACGCTGCATCTCTCTCTCGCTCACAGACACGCTGTGCAGTGTGCACACAGTTCTGCCGGTAATGAATCTTACATTTTGTGAGGAAACTTTTCCACCAATAATTCCAATAAGTATTCCAAAATGTATTCACTTCAGGTTTACGAAAGTAACTATAATCAGATTACTCGTTTTTCAAATGTAACGCCAGCTGAATACAGTTAGCCTACTTGATTTTTGTATTCTGATTACGTAACGCCGTTACATATTCCGTTACAACCCAACCCTGCTTCTAGGCTACTGTCCCGCAGCTCCTGCCTCTCTGTTGGACTCTGTCGCAGCGGGGCTGCTGCTGTGGTGCGGAGCCACAAAGCAGACTCTTCACAACGAAGAATCACTTCTTCTTCTTCAAGGAAGGGAAGGTTTCGCAGTACGCAGTCTACTGTCCCGCAGCTGCTGCCTCTCTGTTGGACTCCGGTACTGCACCTTACTCACGAGACGTTGTAAAAAAGAAAATGGGTGGGGGGCGAACGCAGTAACCACTCCGCAAACGCCACAGTCACCCCCGTCGTGCGGGCCGGATGAGAATGTCTGGCGGGCCGGATGTGGCCCGCGGGCCGCCAGTTGGTGGTCACTGCTGTAAGTATTTTGTGTCGTTGTGTGATGTCACTATGTTGCTAAACAAAGGAGTCCAATGGAGGCATGGGGAGGGATTGTGTGGGAGAGAAACTCCCTCTGGAGGCAACACAAGGATTTTAGCCTTTGCAGACCATTTACATGCACACAAACTGTTGGGGAAATATTTTCCAAGGCCCATAACTTTGACCCAGTTGATCAGTTCTGTCCTGACTGAGCACACGCACCTGTAACCTTGGCTGCCGTGCTCTCAGTGTTTTGTCTCCCTGTTCCTGCCTGTTGGCGTCAGCTGATAGAGGTGTTCTATCTTGTTATGCTCAATGTTGATTATTCTCTCTGGACTAGCTAAATACACGGGTCTGGGGTAGAGTTCTTCAGAATTGACGTGGCAACTCTACCGTGAAGTAAGATAAGATAAGATAAGATGAACCTTTATTAATCCCCGAGGGGAAATTCAGTTGTACAAAGCAGCAACAGGGTAAGCGTGAAAAAAAAAAGATTCACACAGTCAGAACTTCTGACTCTTTGACATGTCTGGTGAATTCTTCGGCCGAAGCTCCAAATAAACCGTCAGTGTTTGCCATCAAAGCTCCAGCTCTCCTCGTGTCTCCTTTGAGTCCTGACTCTCCATAGTTTCCCCCACACAAACCTATAGAATACACTACAGGAAAGGGGGCAACCCAGAAAAGCATAATAGGGCCCCTTTAAATCTGAAAGATACAGTGTAGTGTTTACCTTTCTAATAACATTCAATGAATTCATGTTCACTTTTTACAACAATTTAAAGTAGAAGAAATATAGCACTAAAGTAGAAGTTGTGTAATGAGCTCCCTCAGGGCGATCTGTCAGGTGCTTTTTACTAAATCGGTCCACGAAATGGAAAAGGCTGAGCGACTGTCCAACTGAGTGAGGCTCACCTCGAAGTGAGCCTGAGAGAGATTATAGAAGCGTGAAGCGGCATGTCGCTGGAAAAGCATTATTCCCTTGGTAATAAAAAAAAAAACAGTTGGTGTTCTGAAGACGTCAGGAAGTTTAGGATGTTTCTCTTACCATTCCTATACTAGACTGCAGAAGGATGTCCATGTTGGAAGCAGCTTCGATGTTTCCGGCCAGCGCTTTGAGATGAACTCCTTTTGGGGCGTCCAAACTGAGAGAGCGGGTGGGAGACTCCAACCTGAAGAGGAAATAGAGCGTGGCTGTATAAAGAGAACTGGATTCAACATTGGAGGCAGGGTCCTGTTCACTCCTATTAGAGACGCTCAGTGGCGCATGAAGCCAAAATGGTTGAGAGTGGTGCAGTCCTAAAACCTGGAGAAATCTTAAATTGTACTACTTCATGTCCCCTGGTTGGAGGTCAATGGTTTTCTGAATGTGTTTTTGATTGTTAGCCTGAAGTAAGGTATGTGTATCACAAGCTGAAGAGATTTTAACATTTTGTTCTACGAAAACAACAAGTCAGTAAATACCCCACTGTTGAATTTAGAAATGGCTGTTGCTAACAAGTATCTAAATGGACGACTAAACGTCATCACGCCCAACATTAGCCACCTTTAGCTTAGCGGTGTTGACGTGAAGTCATGTGACCGTGCTGTAGTTCCTTTATAGCCCAACGTTAGCTTCTTACTTCAGCAATCATAAAGTGGTGTTAATATGTGGAAGTTATACTGCTGAACAAAACGTGTCCGTATCATAAACGTTTGTTTGTTTTCTGCAAAATCCAATAGAGAAATCCCATGGCTTTATTTTAAGGGATTTTTTAAATTTTTATTAAACACTACTTATGTAACAGTAAAATATGATCCTTTTAAGTTGAATTCCACATTTATGAGACGATATCACAGGATTGTGTCAAACCTTAAAAGGTCACCTATCAAGCTATTTTTAGGCAATAGCATAGGTCTCAGATATATACAAATATATAAAAAACATGTCTATGAAGTGTTTTGCTCAAAATACCAAACAGATCACACATTCTAGCCATGCCTCAAATCCCTCTATTTCACTTCCTGTTTCAAAACGGCTGATTTTATGTATAAAACTTAATAAAAAAAAAGAAATTGATATAAAAAAAGTAGGGGGCTGAGCTGATGCGGGACCCGGCAGCTACTGTCTAAACTACAAGGTGAGTTCCTTTTTATTTCCTGCTTCTTCACACACATGCTCTCCAGTACAAGTTAGCTCTGAGTGTTAGCGATGCTAATGTAAACACCGACCATATTACGTCCATAACAGTCGGGCATTGTTTCTGATAGCAACGTTTCTGATAAAGCCAGCCTACATTTCCGATATCGGACGCACATCTGGATCAGCTCCGTTGTAGCCACGTTTTTAGAGATTTGGGTACGGAGGAAAAGAGAGAGGGTTTTATTTTCTGACGCTGTGTGAGTTCCCCGACACACCGGGGACACATGTTTATGTATAAAAGACATCAAAACGTGCATTTTGCATGATGGGTTCCCTTTAACATTTTTGCTTCAGTGGTTGTCGTGCATAGTTTGTTTTCTGCAGGGACTCGACTCAGTCAACCGACTGTTCCGAATAATTCCACATGACTTGTAGTCATCATGCATTATCTATGATTATGAACACTACAAGACGGCGGAAACGCTCACCTCAGGTCTTTCAAGAGTTCAGATCTCAACAGGGGAGTCTCCACCGAGTGCTGGAACAGCGCTCCTTCAGGACCTGATGGGGAAAGAGACACATAGTTGAGAGGAGGTTAAATCAAGTGTGAAACTACTACTGAACAACTTAGGTTTGTATAAATACATTTATTATATTGAATTTGATCTATGTTGCACATTTTTACTTATTTAAATGTCTTCATTCCATTTTTATATGATTTTTTCTTTGGACATTTTTACTTTAACCACTTTATTCTACTTATTTTTTTCTTTTTATTGAACATCTTGAGTTTAAATTCCCATAAAGAAATTAAATAAATAATGCATTTTCTTTCCCGCACATTCTTACTTTATTTTTATTTATTTTATTTTTCGCCCCGTAAAAATAAAAACATTTGTTAAAGAATATTCCTTAAAATATTCATTTATATACAAAACATATATTTATTTGAGTACTGACTTTTTTTGGATCAGCTGGTATTATATCAGGCGTCACCAGCGAGCCACAATTTGTATCTTTGAGTGAAATATCAACAATCGAACAGCCATGGTCTTTTACATTTTGAGCTAAATAGCACATTTTAGCATGCTAAACTAAAATAGCTAACAGTAGACTTGATTTGCATCTTCATTGTGAGCATGCCCACATTAGCATTTAGCTCAAAGCACGCGCTGTGCCGCCTCACTGAACGAGTTGCTGTCAACTCTTTGTCTTGTTTTTATTGTTTACTGCTTTAATTTGTGAAGCTTGTTCTAAAAAAGCAAGAGTGTGCTCAGTCTGTAAATCAAAATGACCTTGGGCATGAAGCTATCAGCTGACACTTCCTTCAACATAAATCAGCCATCCCAGTGTGTGGTCAGTGACCCACAACACACACACACACACACACACACACACACACACACACACACACACACACGAACAAATATAATTAAGGCTGGCTCAGCCTGATAATAGCCTGTGATACTTCTACCCTTGGTTGTTTAATATGATATATATATAATGTGGTACCGAGGTGTGATATTTCTTTTGTAGGCTGAAAACTAAAGATGAAAATACTTGATTAGAATTTTAATATGGTGGATTTCACCTACTCTGGTGTAGATACTTTAGCTCCTGACTTTATATGCAGAGATATCCGTGCAATAAACTTTGGTTGTGAACGCTCTACAGGAACTCAACCTTGCAATAATAAGATGTTCTTATTCATGATTTCCTTTCATTTATCGACAATAACTTAAGGCATAATTCAAACCTAAAATAAATACTGCTGTGAAATGTAGTTGTAAAAGTATGACGTTGCATAAGTTGACATTTTACAATGGAAATGGAAATGTACGATTATGTCCTAATAGTACTTAAGTATGGTACTTGAGTAAATGTGCAAAGTTAATTTCACCACTAGTCACTTGCACAGTGGCTGTTTGAGCTAAAAGCTGACGTTAGCATGCTAAGCTGATGTTTAACAGATTCCCATGCCCGCTGTCTTAGAAGAGCCTGCTAGCATGCTAACAATTGCTAAATGGCACTAAAATAAACACTGTTTTGTCTGAATGTCATTCGTTTTGCAGGCATCAACAAATCTGACATAATTTCCATCAAGTTCTGTGAATCTTTAAAATAGTCTTTTACATTATACAGCGGATTTATATTTAAAAATGTCTATGCAAATGTATAGATGGACACACAATTCATGGTTAAAAAGTCTCTTTCTTGTCTTTTCTGTTTAGGACACTTCACTTCTCACTGCAGAACATTGTTTGGATGTGAGAGTATTATTTCCCAGCAGGCTGCAGCTGTCGTTGTACCTGTGACTCGCAGTCTGTCTGGTCCAATCACAGCCTGGTCGCCATCTGCAGTGAACAGCATGCTCTCCGTTTGGGAGTTAATGAGCACTTTCCGAGCTCGTCCCTGAGCCTCTCTTGGGCCTGCAACAACAAAAACATCACGAATTACCTGAAGGGGGTTTGGCAAAAGTACATGGAAATAAATCAATATCAAATCTCTATTTGTTTTCCTGTTTGGCTTTTAAAATCTGCCATGAATATAATGAAGCAGGTGTGGCATGTGTGGAAATACCTTACAAATTGTCTAGCTAAACATTTTTATTTTCTAAGAAATTATCAGTAATATAAAAATAAAGTGACAACTATCGGAGGTGATTTGATTGTACCTCACACGACAGCCTGTGTGTGGCAAAAGTATGTGTCTTTTTTATAAATGTTTACATGGACTGCCCCCCCCCCCCCCTTTAGGGGAATACATCCACAGAAAACACACTGGACAATGCACTAGGTCAGAAACCAGTGGAGACTGTGAAGTCCACCGCGGACGGACCACTTTTGGACAAAATGTCCGCTCCATTCTGGAATAGCCTCCCAACTGAGATACGGGATTGTCCCACTCTCAATAGTTTTAAAGGTCAACTCAAAGAATGGTTGAGCAACAGACAGACGTGTGATCACCGCTAAATGCACTTTAACACAGGGGCATCTGCTCTTGCACGTTAGGTAGCTCTTGTATCATCTCTCGCACTTTACATGTCGTTGCTGCTATATTGTATTACCATGTCATAAATACTTGTATATGCTGCTCTTGCTCTCTTGTCCTTTTGCATAACATGTATTTTGTTTTTGCTATGTTTGTAAAATATAATTTTCTTAAATGTTTTATGTGAGGGACTGCGGATGGAAATGAGCTCAAAGCTAAATCTGGCACGGTTACGCTTGAGACATTTGAATGTTTTAAGTGTTCATTACTGTGCATTGTCCCTGCCAAATAAACGATTAAATAAAACAATCTAAAGCAGATGGATTAACCAGAGAGATATTAACTCGCTGAAGCACCTACAACTGTGAACCTGCATGTAATCTTCTCTAACAAGCATTTCGTTTTCATCCACAGAGGGCTGAGGGGATGCTTTTTACGGCTTAATGATCAAGGACACATAACGGCGCTGTGGAACAAGGCAATTAGTCGGGTCATTTGTTGGCCTTTTAATTATGACAAAACACCCCAACGTAACAGTAAAACGACGTGCAAATATGATCCTCCGCAGGCCTCGGGTCCCTCTGTGTAATGCAGAACGACCCAGAAGCAGTGGCACAGAGAGGAATGTTGCATTTAATGGATTTTAAATGGAAATCAAAGAGATTATAAATGGAAAGACGGCTTCTTGTCACTGTTAATGTTGGATAAGGAATCGCTGCAGGACAAGTGCATGAATGGCTTTACTATTGCCCTCATACATCAATGAGATACTTTGTTATGCATGCTCTGTGCCTCTCTGTGTGTACATGTGTCCTTCTTACCCACTGATATCCTCCCCGTGACATTACCATCTTCATTTCGGGCATTAAGGGAAACACTTTCCGACGAGTGCACTAGAAGTGAAGTGTCCTAAAAAAGACAAGAAAAAGCCATTTTATCATGCTGTGTCTATGCAACTGAAACAGCTGCATAATGCGAAAGAACATTTTTAAGATTCACAGAACTTGATGGGAATGATGTCAGGATTGTTTATGAACAAACGGCTGCAAAATGAATGACATTCAGACAGAGCAGTATTTATTTCAGTGCCATTTTAGTAAATGTTAGCAATCCACAGTAGCAAGCGCTCCATGTATGGCGAGCATGGGGGATCATAAAATCTGCAAAGTATCCGTTAGCATTTACTTCAAAATGCCACTGTGCGTAGTGCCAGTGGTGGAAAGTAACTAAGTACTATAATTAAGTACTATTATGACATAGTTGAACTTTACTTCATCTACTTTATCCATTTTATGCTACTTAAGTTCAAATATTGTAATTTTTACTTTTGCTACCTTCATTTAACACTCAGAGTTACGTTTGATATACAACATATTTTATGATATATTATATAACACATAAATACAACCCAGTATTTTCTAAGTTGACAAACTACAACAATAAAATGCTATTTGTGGTCAAAACAGAAACATATATAAGAATATCATTTTGTGAAAGGAGTCTTTCTGCTTATTGAGTACTTTTACTTTTGAAACTGTACATCTAGCTATGTACTTCTACTAAAGTAACATTTTGCATTCAGAACTTTTACTTGTGATGAAATATTTTCAGACGAATGTATTTCTACTTTTAACGATATATTTAAACGATCTGAGTACTTCCTCCACCTCTTTGTAAACTATGGCTTTTTAGAAAGTGATGAACACAAATCTGATTCAAAGGGATTGAGTGAGACAGAGTCATTGATGTGGAAATGAGGCCGCCTCAGCAGTAAACCACCACTGTTTCCCTGCAGCTGTATGGCGGAGTAGTTTACAGAAATGATGTAAGAATGTAACTTTCATTTGAAAAGCCAATACGGTGGCTCACCAAATCTCATTACCCGTCCATAGAATACATTAGAGAAAGTGTCCGTCCATGAATGAGGAATACATTACCTTTTTAATGAGGCGCACAAAGAAAAACAATGGTTAAAGAAAATGCTGCTATGAGCAAGAAAGGCCATAACTTGTAAACAACTGCAGCAAAGTGTTCCCATCTGCTGCGTGCAGGCGAGCCATGAACTGCTTTCCACTGCAAATATCTGAGGTTAATGGAGAGCTCGCTGCTCCACAACGCGGCCACATCCAGTTTGTTCCTTTGACACATCTCACAGAAAAAGTCTGAAATATGTTGTGAATTCACTGCAGCTGGAGGAAATGTGCTCGAGTGTCTGCAAGAAATTAGATCGAGATGCTGACAGCAGGTGGTGGAAGAAGCACTAAGATCATTTACTTTAAAGGTCACCTATCAAGCTATTTCTAGGAAATAGCATAGGTCTCAGATATATACAAATATATAAAAAACATGTCTATGAAGTGTTTTGCTCAAAATACCAAACAGATCACACATTCTAGCCATGCCTCATATCCCTCTATTTCACTTCCTGTTTCAAACGTGCTGATTTGGGGTATAAAGTAAAAAAAAGGAGGGGGCTGAGCTCATGCGGGAGATTCTACCGGCAGATACTGCCGTGATGAAACGCCATATCATGGATTATCAAGGATTCTCTCTGAAACAGTCTGGAGCTCAAAGGCTTTCTCTCTTGCCGGTTACACCACAAGGTGAGTTCCTTTTCATTTCCTGCTTCTTCACACGCATGCTCTCCAGTACAGGTTAGCTCTGAGTGTTAGCGATGCTAATATAAACACCGACGATATTACGTCCAAAACAGTCTGGCAACTTTCTGATAGTGCCGTGGGTGTAAAGCCAGCCTACATTTCAGATATTACGTCATTTCGGACGCAAATCTGGATCAGCTCCGTTGTAGCCCCGTTTTTAGAGATTTGTGTACGGAGGAAAAGAGAGAGGGTTTTATTTTCTGACGCTGCGTGAGTTCCCTGACACACCGGGGACACATGGTTATGTATAAAAGACATAAAAAGGCGCATTTTGCATGATAAGTCCCCTTTAAGTAAAAGTTATGTAGAAATACTATTTTAAAGTAAAAGTGTCACATTAGAAGTGTTACTATTAAAAGTACAAAACTATAAGCATCAATATATACTTAATTGACACCATTCGTTCACAGGGTGCAGCTTAATGTGCGTTCACAATATGGCACATAAAAACAAATAAACAGTTAAGAAGAAATTCATTTCTGGTCACATGTTAAAACCATTTTGCACATGGAATAAAAGAGGTTAAATAAGATAATTAAATATATATAATAAATTAATTAAAACAATTATAATAATAATACAATAGAACATAAATTATTCTACTGCTGATAATAACACAAAATAAAATAAATAATTATAATAACTTGTACTTGTACTTCCAGGTATTCTAATCCTTAATAATAATTTGTTATAATTTATTCTATTTTCGTATTTAATATGAACAAGCAAGGTAACTCATTTGGTAAAATAAATGTAGTATAGTAACAAGTACAATATTTTCTTCCAAATTGTAGTGGATTAGGATTAAGAAGTAGCAATAAATGGAAAGAACAAGTACTTCAAAAATATACATTATTTAAGTAAATGAATTTAGAAACTCTCCATCACGGCTTTCAATCTGAAGTTTGGTAAACAGTGAGATGATTAATGGCCGGTCTGTCACACCACTTAACTGAGCAAGCAGAAGTGTGAGTGAGTTTAGAGGAAGAGGGAGGAAAGCAGAAGGTAGACGGAGGAGGAATGATAGATGATGATGGACAGCAGAGTGAAGAGGAATGTGGGAAGAAGAGCAAGAACAGTGTGTTCCTGATTATCTTACTTCTCTGGAGTGGATCTCCTGAGCGTAGACGGGGAAGAGAAACTCTGACTCGCCCTCCTCCAGCTTGACCCCCTCTGAGTTCACTTGCAGGAGTCCCATCCCATCCTACAGGTGGAATAAAAACACACACACGTTTTCAAGATGGAGCAAGGCAGGTTTAACGGAGGAGTCTTAACTGTACATCAACTGAATCTGCAAGGTAAGAATCCAAAGTATGACACGTTAGAAATTAAGATTTGGGAAACACACTCAGCAAAGTTTTACATAAATAATAGCATTAAACAATTATAATTTAAAGTATATGTTTTATTGCTGATAATAATAACAAAACAAAAAATAAAAATAATGAAATAAAAAAAAAAATAATTCAAATAATAATATTAGTGTTATTGGGCCAATTAAATGAACATTTTAAATAAATAATAATATCAAGCAGTGTCAATGGGTCAATAATATGTATGCACATCAACACTATGAAGGGACAATGATTACTGACATAACACTGAAGATATTAATTGATTGATTGATGCATTTTATTTCGAACAAGTAAAATAAACAATTACAAAACAAATGTTGCAGTGCATAGTCATGTAAGAGACATCAAAACAAAAAATGACATTTACAACAACGACAGCATTAGCAACATAAACAGTCCCACATCTAGTGTTCGAAAAGGAGTGAGAAGAAGTATCATTTATTTAATCTCACCCCCTTGTCCCTAAATTATTTATTTATAATCTGCAATAATTATCATTATTATTATTAATCTGCTTTACCTGTTGATTGACATATATACATATATACATACACACATGCATACACACACATACACATATATACATATATGCACATACACATATACACACCTACATACTCACACATATACACATATATAAAGAGAAGCATGACGACAGGTGGGAAAGACAGGGGTAAAGCTTTCCCATCTGAAAACACAAAGTGGCGATGGGAGCCAGCTTACCGTGTTGAACCACATCACCCTGAGGACCCAGATGGTGAGGGCAAAGTTCACCACCAGGATGATGATGAGCAGCAGGACGAACAGGTAGAGGCAGCGCTTCCTCCAGCCGTAGATCCCGATGTTGTAGACATTGTTGGGCACCGACCTGGGCGGGCTGCTGCCCTGGGTGGTGCTGACGTACTGCTCCCGCACCATCTGCTGGCTGATCATCACACAGAGGCACAAACATGGGCAACACGTGTTAAAAACAATTAATAAACACAATTCCTTTAAAAGGTCACCTATTATGCAAAATCCACTTCTTCATGTCTTTTCTACACAAACATGTGTCCCCTCTGTGTAAAGAGATTCTGAAAGTATCAGGAGAAAAGATTCACTCACTTTTTGTCCTGATCCATTTATATAAAAACCTGTCTGAAAATGAGCTGATCAGATTTTGGCCACTTTATGATGTCATAACGATTTTTTGGAAGTCCCTCCCGTTCGTATAATTGTGTATTATAGAATGAGCACACAGGTGACAGTACTCTTCAAAGGGTTCACGAAATATGACTACTACTCTTACTGTTTAACATTTTGGGTTACTTTATGTCACTTCATGACAAGGCTGTAATGCTAACTAACGTGCTAGCTACTAGCTAGGTAGCTAACTTGATCCAGCCACTCCTGGTCCTTTCATCAGACGGGAAGCGAAAGAACGAGCTAGACCCATTGCTGGTATGATAACAACCTGGTACTAAGCACACAGGCATCTTGTTAAAGTTCTCTTATTTTAGCCAGCGCCATATAGATAGATTATATCTATATGGCGCTGATCTTAGCTATCTCTTAGTGTGACATCACTTACGCGACTCTGGGATTTGTAGTCTTTCTAGTTGCGTTATTTTCATAGTCTTATATTTCAACAGTTTTACGACAAACTGTGACTTTTTTGACATGGAAATTATTTTTTAAGATTGACAAACATCATATGTGTAATTCATGGCACAATTCAAACGGGATCGAAAGATAAGTTTTCTCTCTCCATTGACTTCAATACATTATTTTTCCGAAATAAGGTCCCATGGACCGGAAGTAGATGGGGACCCCCCCTATCACCTGAATCTCCTCCTAGAGCACCATTGTGTTCTTTTTAACCAAATCTCTCTCAGAGGGGCATGGGGAGGGGCTCCATATTTTCATCTAAAGTAACAGACAGAGAATCAGCACTTTGGAAACAGGGCTGAAACAGAGGGGATTATGGGTAATGCTGCAATGATCTGTTAGGTATTTCGAGCCAAACACTTCAGAGACATGTTTTGTATATATCTGAGACCTACAATATATTGATGAAAAACAGTATAATAGGGGACCTTTAAAGCTGTTCAGAGGTCTGACATTATGTAGTTTGGTTACAGTAATACAATACTTCACGGTACAAGTGTTTGTCCACCAAGTCAAAACTGCTCCACCAATGATATTGAAACTCATTCTTGAAACTCATACCATAATCACATATTAACATTGTGTCTGACCTCAACCATGTCTTGACCAGTGAATATAAACTGTTTCCATGGTTTAATAACCTAAAATGTACAATGACTTTCAGAGCTTTCTTGCCAAATACGGCGATCTGCTACGTTGAGATTTAAAAAAATGTAACATTACAGGCTGGAAAACAAAAACATTAGCCAACAGTTGCTATACATCTCCCTCAAGATGGGGAGAACTGCTATAACATTTTCTCTGTTTACTAACTTCAAGTGACCTCTCTCACCCTGGTGAATAGGTTAAGTTTGATAAGAGCAGCCTAACGTTGGATTGTAAAGTCTTGCACAGTGACCAGCAAACAAACAAATTCATACTTATACCCCTTGTATTGGCAGCACAAGTGCCAGTTCAAGAGGAGCATACTGACAATATTTCACTACATAATCATTTAGTTTGAGCCATCTTCATTTTGAGCATGAATACACATTTTCAGATGGTTTTGAGGATTAATTCAGACGTCAATGTGAATCAATATCTGAAATCAATAACCTAAAAGATGGTTGTCAACTAATCTTTTTATGGAGATGGATTTCCGCCATCTATCAAGCACACTGAATTCACTGTCTTAAGGTCAAGCTTTTACATATTGCTGCATAAGTACACACTGCCTATATGCAACTCTATATAATAGCTTGTTCAGTCACTGCACAGTATTTCATTCATTAGCCTCGAGCACGTGCACAGAGCCAGTGGATATCTGGCTCAATGCGCCAATGGAAAGCCTGATGTCATTTCCAGCAGTTTTTCAAGAAGGCAAAACGGAAAATGCCACTTATTACAGCGGGGGTGTTTCTGCCTGACTACACAGCAGCAGGACATCACTGACAGAAACCAAGGAGCTGAATGTCAGCACATTTCCAACCGCAGCAAGATTTACAAGCTATGACAACAACAGTAGTTTTCATTTTCATTGTTTTTATTCTATAAATTGACCAATCAGAATTGAGTATTCAACGAATCCATGTATTGATCAACATAATAACCAGAAGAACTGCAGAGAGAGCTGCTTGGACCAAGGCCTGAAGAAAATGCTGCAGATTGTAGGTTATACTATAAAATACCCAGAAACAGGCAGACTTCAGCTCTCCTTAAGCAACAGCCTGCTTCGAATCTTCATCAATACTTTAGAGCGGCCACATCTAAACTTTATGGGAGAAGTTATCTGAACAACAGAGACATTTAGGGTGTCTCAGCAGTGTTTTCTGAACGTGATAGCAGCCTGGCTGATTTACATACGGGACAGATGTTGCATCTTAATGCCACAGTTAAAGGGGTTTTCCATCATGTTAAAAGAGACACTTTTCAAACAAAAAAAAGAAATTATTTGACATTAACAGATGTTCAGCCAGGCACATCATCCTGCTGCTGCTGCTGCTGCTGCCGTAACTCCCTGGTGATACAAGCAGAAAAGAGCAGGCAGACTCTGCATAGTCACATGCTGCAATGTTTCTGTAAATAATGAAGTAAAAAGGCCGCCCTCACGACGAGGTAATGACAAAAACCAAAATGCGCTCCCTGCTGGAGCTCACTGAGGTCCGGGAGATAATAGAGGCCCAGAGTCTGCACAGCTCGTTTCTTGGCATTTTGCATTAAACAGCGAAGGAGACGAGTTTGTCTTTGACTGAACCCACCTCTCCACAGGACCTGTCACATGGCCCGCGAGCCACGCTGTGATGAATAGCCCTGATTTCATAAACTAAACAAATGAATATCGCCTGTAAACGAAAGAGAAAAAATGACTTTTCCGCAGGGAAGAGGAGATTGAAGGTTGATAAGTATGTGAGATGCTCACACTTCCCCCGCGTCTCTCCTCATTTATATTTATTAATCGTACTAGTATGAGTCATGATGACAAATTGAATCTCAGAAAAGACACTGCAAATTATAACGAGGGTGTCTGGCATTGCCCGGCTAGTTCTATCCACATGGATTAAGTGTTTTATTTTGTATTTCTCCAATGATGCCCAAACATTTTTTTAGATTCACCTAGTTTGTTAAAGAGGACGTATTCTGCTCATGTACAGGTTCATATGTGTATGTTGTGCCTCCACTGTGACATGTGTACATGCTTTAATGTTCAAAAAGCTCTTTATTTTTCTCATACTGCCTGTGCAGCACCTCTTTTCACCCTCTGTCTGAAACCAGAGCCCAGTCTGCTCTGATTGGTTATCTGGCCGGCTCTGTTGTGATTAGTCCAACGCTTAAATGTAGCCTATCACATATACTGTGTTGGGGCTCTAGCCAGTAGAAGTGCGAGTGTGATGTCACTATGTTACTGAAGTAAACAAAGGAGTCCAATTGAAGTGTTTCAGGCAGGGTGGGGAGAAACTCGTACTCGAGGAAACAGGGATTTTAGCCTTTGCAGACCATTGACATGCACACAAACCTATAGTACACACTATAGGAAAGGGAAAAACCTCAAAAGCCTTTAAATTGATCCCAATATCCCCCCTCTCTACCCAACCAATATCCTCCCTCTCTACCCAACCACAACTACAGATTCATTTATGATGCAGATCAGCCAACTGTGTCCTTTGGGCAAACGAGCAAAGAGCTGTTCATTATGCCGTTAATGAATTTGATCTAACCCAGTCTAATGACTTTAAATATAGGCATTAAGAGGCTTCTGTACTTCAGGGGGAAGCAGCTCTGAGGGTGGATCTTTTAAAAGGCTCCGGTTTCAGTGTTACCACAGACTGCTCCTTCCATAGCAACCCAAATACACAGGGCCTGCACAGTGGCTGTTAAGGAGCCAGGAATGCTCAGTTTATGATCGGAAATACAGTCTGTCCTTTAGAGAGGCAATCGTTTTCATGATATTGCTTTTTTAAGGTGGATAAGACACTTGGTCAATAATATGTAATCAGGATACAAAAAAAGTTACTGTACTACCTTACAGTTACATGAAAAGAGACAGATTACTGTTACATTTACAATGTTAGTAAAAAAACGCCTCGTGCCTGAATCTGCTTCATGGTTTACACTTTCTTAGGATTCTGTAGGATTAGCTTGTCCTTTTTTTATTCAGTAGCAGAATGTATATGTTCATAAAATAGTGTGTGTGAGTTTAAATGTGTATTAAGCTAAAAACGGAGCATTTTCTGTCAGTCAGATTTTATTCCTGCTTTTGTTTTTATCGCCTCCATTGGACTCCTTTGTTTACTTCAGTAACATATGTCACCACGTAACTCAGTACGTAATGCGGGACATCTCTAAGTGGTTTACCAATCACAACAGAGCGGGCAGCTAACCAATCAGAGCAGACTGGGCTCTGGTTTCAGACAGAGGGTGAAAAGAGGTGTTGTAGCATGAGGGAAAAAAACACCTTTTTGAACATTAAAGCCTGGAGACATGTCACTGTAGTAGAGGAACAAAATACTAATATGAACCTGAAAATGAGCAGTATATTTCCTCTTTAAAGTGACGCTCCTATCCGGCTCTGACCTCTGGGTTACAGCAAGGGGTCGGTCAGCTAACTACTTGCCAACAACTATCATGGTCTAGCTGTTATTGAGAAACAAGTGGCCCCTAAACCAAATGCTGTGCGTTTCAGTGAGTTAGAAAGGATCAAATACATCTCTGGAGGGACTTCACAGAGAAACACTCAACATGAAGAGTGAGGAGTGATCATAAGCTGAGCACAAGTTTCTGTCTGTAGCAGGCGTCATGACTCCACTCCGCTGTGATGCCTTAACTTCTAAAAATAGGGCACAGCATTGCGAACTAAATTTAAAACAGCAGCACAGGACACTCACACACAACACAAGGTACAACTAATGAAAGATAAGGCGCTGGATTTGCTCATAACACACACAACAGTAAGGTGCTCTTCAGCTAAAGTTATTTTTGTATTTCAATATGTCTAACCATGTATGGTAAAACAAACGACAGCTGGCAACACTTTTTCCTAACTTCTTCTGTAAAGACTACAACACAAGGTGAAAGAAAAGAAAAATCATTTAGCAGTAGGTCAAAGGTTGGTATTGTCAAACATTATCTTATAAAGAGGGGAAACCCCCACAGAGTGTTAGAGAGCGAAAAGGCTCACCGTTTGTGTGATCAGGCGCAGCAGTCCTCGTCTTTTCTCCGCGGCAGTGAGCAGCAGAGCTGGTAGGAGCTGCACTGTTTGAGTCGCTCACACGTCTGTCAGCCGCTCAACAGCTGCGAGCCATAAATCCAGATCAGGGAGAGCCTCGTGTGATCACCACGAGGCGGCGCTCCCACTCCCCCCCCTTCCTCCCCCCCCACACACACACACGCACACGCACACACACACGCACGCACACACACACACACACACACACACACACAACTCTCTGCCTCTTAAATGTGCACACATTAGAGTATCATCAGAGTATATGAGAGAGAAACAGAGGCGAGGGGGAGGAGAATTAACCACCCAGTACACATTATATCCCGGCTATTATACAGATTGTATTTCTTTACAGTTCCTTAAGAAAATATGTAATCAGATTCCTAAAATATGAGGATTACTTTAGAGGATTACTCTAAAAAGAGCATTTAGTGTTTGTTGTAAAAAAAACTGTTCTGTAGGTTAATACTTCAAGTGTGAATCTATACGCCCACTGCCTGAGTCTGCTTTATGGTTTCACTTTCTTTGGTTCATGAGAAAAATAAAGAGCTTTTTGAACATTAAAGCGTGGAGACATGTCACAGTAGAGGCTCAAAATACAAGAATATGCTAATATATTACATTATAAAGAATACAATCTCTGAGCAGAGGACATTTTTTATCGTAAATATCTTGGTTCCTTCTTTTCTAAGGTCACAATGTTCAAGTAAAACACATGTTATTGACATTTCCTCTTGGATTTCTCTGCATTGCATTTGTTATTGAGGTCATTCAAAAGTAATGGAAATAAATCAGATTACATTTATGTTATATAAATCAGATTAGATTGTTTTATGGCACTACTTCTATTCTATTTTATTGTATCACTTACATATGTTATTGTGTTGCACCTAAGATTTTCATCGACATAATTACATTATGTACGAAAGACAATAAAAGCCTTGAATCTTGAGATTACTAACATTGTTTTACATGTAACTAATTGTAACACATCAAAAAAATGTAAGAGTAACCCTCCCAACCCTGCTTATGTCCGTAATGAACAGAGGCAGTTGTTTGTAATGCAGCCCAGTGAGTCTCTCTGCAGACGGAGGCTCCGCGCAGTCCGGTCTAATTTGGGGCTTCAGTCATGGCTCTCAACACGGAGTTAAACTGGTGTTTCAGAGCTGAGCTAGGTGACAGGCAGGAGGAAGGGCGGACCTTGAAGGGGGCAGAGAGTAAGTCACAGTGGCAGCAAACACAGCGTGGTAAACACACAGGAGGGGGGCTGATTCATGACCCTGAATTATTTAGCTTATTTTCACAACTGTGTTTTAGGTGTGAAAAACTCATCCTTCAGTATCACTTAATACAGATGATTCATTTGTCTTCAGGGGGCGTCGTCAAACCCTTCTGAAGAACAGGGTTTGACATCTGAACCGGCTTGGGGAGTTTAATCCACCACGAAAAGAGAAAAACATCTGTATGCTGCGGCTTTGACAATATGATGTATTTAAGAATTAAAATATAAGGATTCAGAGATGGGACTATTCATATATTATGCAGCAGAGTGATAACAGGATAACAGGGATGGGAGGGTTCCTCTAAAAGTAGTCCATTGCAATGACTAGTTACTTTACCTGTAAAAGAAAGTAATCTGAATATCACAATATAAAGTAATGTAACCCGATTCCTTTATTTTGGATGACCTCAATATCACATGCATTGCAAATAAATCTATAAGAAAATATATTTCAATGAGTGTATTATGTAAACAAAGTGACCTAAGAAAAGACATAGATATTTGATACAAAATGTGTCCTCTGACATGTGTAGTTTACCAATTCAGTTTTAGTTTAAATCCCAGTCTGCTCAGAACAAAAAAGCCGATGTATTCACTTCAAATAACAACAAACACAAGTGCTGGTGCAATAGTTTTTTTAGTTTGCAAAGGATGCAGCTGAAATAATTCAGCAATTTGACAAATAGTCAGCTAAAAAGCAACTCGTATATTGTGAGAGAAAGCCACATCCATTAAAAGACAGGCACGGGTTAGTGTCCAGATGCTGCACCGTCAGTGTGTTGTGCAGCTGGGGGTATTGCTGAGCTTTGACAATCGGAAGCCTGAAAGCATCCATCACCTCCTGTCACGCCCTGAGCTAACATCTGACAGGGGGGGTAGCTTCATCTTTATACAGTCTCTTATCAATATCTCATAACCTTTCAATGCCCGTGGCTTTTAACAGACGAATGGAAGACATTAATGATGAATCCCTGGCACCACTTTGGAAATGCTCCGTCTTTGTTGGATGTGAACGTTCGGTACACCGTGTGCACGCAGCAGAACTGAGAACTCATTGATAGTAATTGAATGCAACACATGCATGAATTTGAGGTGAGAACGCACCCAGCAGCACAGGTTAGTAACAATCTAATGTGCTGCTAAGAGGAGAGAATGCCTGGAACGGTTATAATGAAACAGCATGTTCCAGGGTATATGCAGGAATCCTGAAGTCAAATAAAATACATTTTAAGTCCTTATGTTAAGACCTCATCGCCACTTTGAGTTCTAACCGGTTACATTGGCGACACACTTTACCTCACATTGACTATATACAGTATTGATTGTCCTTCCTCCTTATCTTCCAACCATTTGGACGCAGACTTGCATTTCCCCATAACGATGTTGTTTAACAACCGGCGTAAACGGGCCTTCTCGCTATCAAGCAGTGAGCGTGCGATGTCCTGTTCAGATGACGTCAAATCAAACGGGATGCCATCAATAAACTACACAGAATCCGACTACACACCTACGCCATGATTACATTCAGGCACACTGGAGAATAAAACCTCTTTGGACCATTGATATACTTATTGAAAACAAGCTACAAAATGTAAAACCTTGGAAAATGTCCTTTAATACCCTTCATTTTTCACCGATTGATTTATCAACTTCTAATACTTGTTAAGACCCCACGGACACTCTGTGTTCATTTTTAGAATATCCAAAATGCAAAGCCAACAACAATTCTCTCCAATAATCAAAAAGCCCATTGCCTTGTGGAAGTAGAGGGGTAAAAAAAAAAGAAGCTATTTTAATGTTTGTTTTTGGAGGAACCATACCCCTTCAAATGTACCTCAGAAACCCGTACTGTGTTTTACACAAATTATTTTATTCATTTAACAGGGAAAGTGGCCATTAATAGACATTTCTGTAAATGCGCCAGTGAGGCTATTTTTCAAGTGTAGTCCCTGGACAGATTTGGTAAAGCTACCACAGCCGCAGGTATTTAAGGTTTTGTTCTACCACATACAATGGACTTAAATACCACTGGTGAAATAAAAAACAACCAGGATGTCCTACAAAGCCATTTCTTCACAGTGCCACTAATACAAAATGACCAGGTTTGACCCATCAGTTCTCACATGCACAGTAATGAAAGAACACGGTATGATTTTGTCTTTACATTTTTATTCACCTTGTACTACAAACGGCTCAGAGGAAACCGGAGAACCTGCAAGACAAAAGGGAATTGAAGTCAGTGAACGCAGCTTATTAATAATACATATATACAACTCATAGTAATGTACATTTCATCTTGTTTCCATGTTGTTGTACCTACTTATGCCTTTTCTGCTTTCTCCGCCTTTTCTGCCTTCTCCGCCTTTTCTGCCTTCTTGTCCTTCTTCTCCTCCTTCTCCTTCTCCTCTGGTGCTGCCTCCTCCTCTGGACCCTTGGTGTTACGGGTGTAGATCAGCTGTGCTCTGTGTTTGGACACGAGTTTGATCATGCCTGGAAGACAAAACAGGATAATGTTCTCCATCAGTTTTATCCACACATTAACAATTCACATGTGCCCTTATTTGAGTTACTTTGCTCTGCAGATCAGTTAAGGTGTGCTTAGATCATTTTTAATGAAAGTCTAAACGTCTCAGTTTAAAGTTGACAGATTAATCTGAGCTTTTGGAATATTATTATGAGAGGTCAGAGTGTAAACACAGTATATGCACGTCAGCAATGCGGTTCCAGCTCTAAAATCACTACTATAGTATTTTAAAAAGAGAACTAACTCATGAGGTTGAACAGTTTTTGGACCAGAAGGGCATGTTTCCAATATGATATAGATATACAATAGAAACAAAGCTCAGTCTTAAAATGTGTTTGCTTTACACAAGGCTAATGCCGTTCAATTCAGGTAAACTTAAACAAAGCGAGCGATGGTTACGATGCACTTTACTCCCACTTCATTTTGAAACAGGCGGCAGGTTGCATAAAGACAGACACAAGCCATCACCACTGTGTTAAGGGTTTGTGAAATTGGGTGGGCTGCAAGAACATAGATGTTTGGGAAAGTCACCGTTGTGCTTTCATCTAGCAATTTATCCTTTCAGTATTTTGAAGAGGATTTCAAAATGTAATGACCGCAATGTTGCAGCTATGATTACTGATGAAAGCAGGAGACAAACTAAATTTCAACCATACAAATCACTGCCACCTTAGAACACCTGAAAAACACTTGGTGTGGATACGCAGAGTGAGCATTTATAGAAGTCAGACACAGCCAATGAGCTGTACCGATGACTGGTGGGGATTATTAATGCTGCATGTAGATATGCGTGTTAAAACACGGCCTGTTGCAGTTAGTTCAGCCTGTTTTCTGCCACCAATGTAAAATATTATAGCAGATTACATTAAGAGTAAAACAGCCCAGCTCCAACTTGACTGTTTGAGATATGATTTAGTGGGATAAAATTAAACTTCACCACAAATCGCCTTGCAGGACAAACAATGGAGCAAATTCTGTCAGGACTCGCTGAGATTAGAGCAGCAAAAAGGTGCTTAAATATTGAATTGGTTGATCCGAATGTAGGCATGTCGTCAGTGATATTCACCTTTGAAGAGCAGCTCCTGGAGGGCGTTCCTGGCCAGGGAGCCACGGATCTTCAGCCTCTCAGACACAACAGCGGGGGTGATGAGCTTGTAGTTGGGCACCTCTTTGTACAACTTTTCGTAGGTAGCCTTGTCGAAGAGAACCAGGTTGTTGAGCTTGTCCCTCACCTTTCCCTTGGACCACTTCTGCTCGGAGACAAATATTTTACAGATTAAGAACAATCTTGGGCAACCAGTCTTGCCAACATTAATTTCATAACATCTGAGAGGTTGGTTTAAATTAATTATTAAGTTATAGTTACATTGGTAAATGTACCAGTGTTTATATTTGGTCTGTTTTAATTGAAAGTTGATAGAAACTAGAATAGGTTTCGAGTTGATTGTTATGAGTGCCTCTGCCGAGGGAATGCATATGTAATTTAGCAATAATCTGGAATTTAACAACTCTTATCTTTTTGAGATTAATGTATTTTTATGCATGGTCCTTGTTTAATAAAGATATAAAATCGTACCTTCTTCTTGGCCTTGCCCCCGGACTTGTTAACTGGGTCCTTGTCCTTCTTGGACTTCCCAGCGTCCTTCTTCTTATCCTGCTTGGGAGGCTATAAAGACAATATGGAAAAAACGTCATTAATTTACAATATGCGTGTGCTGCTCGCATGGTTCCAAAACAAATCAAACAAGTATCAACTGCTTTTACAGTAAGGTAGTGAAGACAGAAATTGCACTGCTGGTGTGAGGAGCTAGCAGAGTGACGTTAACTTCGCTGGACGGCGTGGGATGGCCTTGTCAGCGTCCTCAGAAAACGTTGCAAGCCTCACAATTTGTTTTACATTGGACACACTTAAGGTTACAATACAGTAGCATTGTACTAGTTTCACTGACGGCGTCATGTATACATTCATGTAGGTCTCAAGTTAGCGAAATAACGTATTGGGCTTATATTTCTTTACCAGTGTAGCATGAAAGCATGGTGGAATTAGCAAGATAGCTAACTAAATAGCTGACCGCTAAAGGTGTAAAATGTAACAACTTGACGCTTCAGCCACACGCTTTTGTCACAGCATAGGGAAGTACAACAATATCGACAAACTCTCCGAAAAATAAGAACTCGAAAAATGTTTCAGAAATGTGTTACATTTGTGATTTGTTTCGACAAAACGGGTAATAACTGTCCTCACCATGTTTCCTCGTCAAGATGTCGGAGTGAAAGGAAGTTCAACCCGTGGAAGAGCCCCTTAGACACCCCGTATATGCGGAAATGGAGAAGGGATTTGTGGGTAATTGAGTCCTTCTGTTTTTTCGAAGGAATGGTTTTTAATCTGTATTGGCTCAACATATAGCGGAACAACAGTTATATATGTTTGTTTGAAATAAATAAAAACATACACATGATAAATAAATAAAAATTGGCAAAGCTAATTAACATTTTTTCTGACACGTTGTGGTCACCTGATCTGAGTGTAGTCAGCTGGGCAGGACGTCGCAAAGATGGTGATCTTCAGTGTGTATGTGGTGAACAAGGCTGGAGGTTTAATCTACCAATATGACAATTATGTGCCGAGAGCAGAGGCCGAGAAGACTTTCAGCTACCCTTTAGATTTAGTGCTGAAGCATCACGATGAGAAGGTGGTCGTGTCGTATGGACAGAGGGACGGAATCAAAGGTAACGTTAGCACAGTGTTAGCTCAATGCTAGCTGGGGGTGTTGATTAAAGACCTATACATCTGAAGTAGGTATACTTCTAATAATTGCACCGATTGTCTTATTATCCTTTTAAAGACACGCCTTTCTCTGTCGCTCATTGCATTTACATTTCATTTAGAGACAAATGTACATACTTAATAATGTATAGTACCCTATATGTATATGTTACTATTTGTAGTTTGGTATATTCCTCTCATAGTGTGTATGCAGAGGTGGAAGAAGTACTCACAGATCTTGAATTTAAGTAAAAGTAGAAGTACCAGAATGTAGGAAAACTCTGTTGCAGTAAAAGTCCTGCATTCAAAATGTTAAAAATACAACAATATTAGCATCAAAATATACTACCATAAGTAGAAGTACTCATTATGCAGATTGGTCCATTTAAGAATAATATATATGATATGTTTTGATTATAATTATTGATCATTAAAGGTCTATCAAAGCTGGTAAAGGTGCAGCTAGTTTTAAAGACTTTGTATACTGCACTGCAGGCTAGCTTGTGAATGTTACTCCAGATGTAACTGAGTCTAATTAAATGTTGATTATATTGAACATCATTAATCCAAATATGCAAAACAAATAAAGGTATTGAATAAATGTAGCAAACAATGAAAATACTCTAGTAAAATCCCTGAAATGTGTACTTAAGTACAGAACTTGAGTACATCTACATTGTTACTTTACACCACTGCATATACATTTATCTCTCTACTGTTGATATGTCCATTTGTTTTTGTTTTACATTTGATTTCCAACTTCTTTGTGCAGTGCTTTGATTACCTTCAACACAATTATTTAATCTATTTGTCTCTATATTCATTTGAAAGGGATTCATATTCCCAGCAATGTTTGTTTTCCTGGATCATGCTAAAATCACCCACCTACCGATATTACACTTTATGAGAGCTATGCATTCACATTTGTGCTGTCCAGTTTTGTGTTTCTTTTTCCTCTAGAGGTTGGTTGCTGCACGGTAGCATTTGAAACATCCTTCTCTGTGAATTAATTTGCTATTTGAATTGTGGCCTTAGCAAAGGACACAGAGAACATTGGGATTACCCCTACAATGTTCCTCCTCTGCAGTCTCTCTGTCTGCATAATTAATTTGACATGAAAGTGTACTACTCCTTATTATTCTGGGATGCTCAACTCAACTGCATGCCATGTCAAAGTCTAACCTTTAAACTGTATTTGCTGAAACTTGTATGTGTGGTTATTCTCCAGTGGGCCATGCTGTGCTGTCCATCAACGGCGCTGATGTGCTCGGCAAAAACACGGCAGAGGGAAAGGACATCCTTGAATATTTGAAAGATTCCTCAAATTATCCCGTGTCTATTCGCTTTGGACGGGCGCGCCTGAGCTCCAACGAGAAGCTGATGCTGGCCTCCATGTTCCACTCGTAAGTTACATTAATGTTTCATAAAACAGCTCTGAGTCTGTTTCTAACCTGTACATGCTTCACTGATCCCCAAAGTCAGTTATAGTACAGGTAAGGAGAGGCTGTTCACATCTATTTGTAACTGAGTCACAGACGTAGAAGACTATTTGCTTAAGTACAAATATTCATTTATCCATTTGTACCTGATCCTCATGTGGATCAGTTGTATTGCATACTAAAGTATTTTGTTGTAGTATGTGTAGATCACCATGTAAAGCATTGTATTTCTCCTGTGTGCTTTCACAGGTTGTTTGCTATTGGTTCACAGCTGTCCCCAGAGGTTGGCAGTTCAGGGATTGAGATGCTGGAAACCGACGTGTTCAAACTCCACTGCTACCAGACTCTCACCGGTCAGTAGATACACAAGCTTCATCCGCCATTGTTTTTAAAGATAAGTGTGATTTTTAGTCCAAGTGAAGAGGCCAGAGGGACCTTCAAAGTATCTTCTTTGTAATACTTCCCCTTTAACCCAACATAATTACTTGTTTTTGAGTTTTTTAAACTGATGACTTTCTCATTGGGTTAGGCCTATCAGTGTACACTGACTTCCATTCTGTATATTTATAATTGTATACACGATACTTTATAGACATATATATATTTCACTGTCAGTATGTATATATTTTTTACCGTCTCTTTTCTATTGCTTTTCATTTTGAAGTGCATTGCCTTGTTTACAATCCCAATTTCCCCCAAATTGGGTTCAATAAGGAGTATCCAATCTAATATAAATCCTATTGTTCCTTCAGGGATAAAGTTTATCGTGCTGGCGGACCCCCGACAATCTGGAATAGATGCTCTGTTGAGGAAGATCTATGAGATATATTCAGATTTCGCCCTCAAGAACCCGTTTTATTCACTGGAAATGCCAATCAGGTGAGAGAGCCTTCTGCTGTCCTACAATTAGAATCTGGTACTTTCAGATTCCATATCAGATTTCTAACACTCATATTTCCAACAGGTGTGAACTCTTCGACCAGAATCTGAAGGGTTCGCTGGAGATCGCAGAGAAAGCTGGCAACTTTGGAGCGGGATCTTAAAACCAATCCAGACTTAGTTAGTTTTCCAACAACAGATTTACAGACTTCAAATGAAAGTGGATTTTCTTTGTTTCTTTTTCCAAGTTGATATGGGACCGGAAATAGAGCGGTGCAGTGATGATGTGTTTTTGTTGTCGGCTCTGAAGCACAGCGTTTTTAAATTCACCTGTGTGGTATTTACGGACATATTTGATGTCCTAGAACAACATGTTAACATCTCTTCAGCTTGTGTTAACCACAGACGTTATTTCAGGATAACAACCAAAAACACATTAAAAAAAAACAGCATGTGCTACTCATCACTCTATAAACACATTGTAAATATGTTTTGTTTTGTAAATACTTGAAGAATAAATAAAATACTGTCTTTAAAAGCTTTGTCATATTTTTTAATTTAGGTAATTTAGTAAAATGTTTAACAATATATATCCCATTTACTTTTGGTACTTCGAAGCCAATCAGGATGTTCTTTTACTTAAGTAACATTTTGAATGCAGGACTTTTACTTGGTGAGTAGTTTTACAATTTTAGTATTGCTACTTTGACTTAAGTAAAATGTCTGAGTACTTCTTCCACCTCTGCTTGAAATACAATAGTTGTTTTATTATTGCCTTTATTTATACAGTTAGTGAAGCCAAGTGAAAATACTGTACGTAGAAAATCCCCTTTCAAAAATAGAAAAGTGCTCGACTTCTCAGAGCGTCATGTCCTGTGGAACAGAAAAATACTGCAGTATACGATACGAGGGTAGAAAAATATGAGGATGGTTCAGAGTTTTTTGGAGGTGTGATGAGGTTTCAGTCAGTAGCCTTCTTGGACACATGGCCCATTTTGGTCTTGATGTTGCGCAGCAGGACGAATCCAACCGTGGTGATGCCGCAGGTGACCTCCGCTACCCAGAATGCAGTTTCCCAGCCGTGGTGCTTAGCGATAGTGCTGAACGGGAGTCCAGACAGGAAGCCACCGACTAAGGAGAACAAACACAGAGGAGTTTACTCCGAGATTAGAGGATATATCTTACAATGAGGCTTGGCGACTAACATATTGCATTTAACAGGATCATCTCATCAGGATACAAATAATGGTAACTATTCACTTACAGCTAAATTACAAGAAGACGTAATCAGTTTACTGTTACATTTCCTTTTTAAAAAGGGGATTACACACAGGATAACAGTGTTAGAATACATTTTAAATAAAGATCGGTTTATTAGAAGGAACATGCATAAAGGTCTGGCTCAGTATGTGTAGTTCATGAATGATGTGATAATGTTTGACTCAACATACTGTTGGCCATGAGGGCAACGATGGCGTGTGATGTCCCGCAGTAGTTGGACGGTGCGCTCTCATTGGCAATAACTCCAAATAATGCTATTGGTCCATAAGAGGAGAAACCGAAGGCAGCACCCAGGCAGAGTATCCACACCTGAGGGAGCAAACGAGAGGTTCAGCCATGCATGTCTCATTATAAATGAATAGTTTTCTAATGTGTCAGAGATGTTACCTTCGGGCTGTCTGCAGTGACGGTGACTCTGAACAGGAACATGGACACAGACATCCCCACCATCATGCAGATCAGGATGAAATGGCGAGGGTTGCCGTAGATTTTCTTGCCTTGCTGTACAAATAAGAACATGTCAAATAATTCCACTGGAGAGAAAATTCAAATTAATATGTAAGGCTGTGATTGGCTGTGATACATCTGAGACTTTAGCAAAAAGCTGTGGTGCAAATCAATATCAATAATAAATAAGGAAAGGGGAAACTCCAAAAAGCATAATAGGTCCTCTTTAAAATGCAAAAAATGACTAAAACAAAACTCACTTTGGCCACGGCTTTGTCAGAGATGTACCCTGCTGCCAGACTTCCCAGCAGGCCTCCGACCTCCAGGGCGCTCATGTATGAGCTGCCTATGAAGAAGAAAAGAGTAACTCACAAGAAATAATAAAATAAAAACCTCTCAACATACAGAAATGATAATCTCTTCCATACCCATGAGTGTCGACTGGCCCTTGTCCTGGATGAGGAACAGCTGTCCCCAGTCGGTGCAGGCCGTCTTCACCCCGAACACCACCAGGTAGGACACGGACAGCAGCCACAGGTAGGGCGACAGCAGGAACTCAGACAGCGTGCTCTCATCACTGGAGGATCCTGAACAAGAGGAGTGTTATTATAGCAAGGTGGGCTCTCTGTTTTATTAGTATAGTGGCTAAACAAAAATAAATAAAACAAAAAAGTTAACTAAAGAAATCGAACTGCCATTGAGGCTTAAAAGTAAAACCACCTTGTTCCAGATTCTGTAACAACAATTAATGGTCGATAACAATAAAAAGCAGAACTAAAATCAAGAAGAACTGCACCCACTTACTTCCTATTATCTATTTCACTAAAGAAGAACTTTTCTACTGTTCCATGAAGATCTAAGTCAAAGAAGAGGGGGGTGCGGTGCCCCCACAAATAGAATCAAATGATGTGGGAAACACTGTAAGGCATGTGTATGAGAAACAACCAGTGATTGAAGAAGTACAATACTAGGTGACAATAGTTTCACCTTTTTAACAAAACAAAAATAAACTGGCTCTACAGTCACTTGCCCTTCAAAATGTAGTGGGGTAAAATTACAGTAGCATTAGATTAAGTACTTGATCAATTGTTCTTAAGTACAGTACTTAAGTAAATGTACTTTCGGTAACACTCGACACAGCTCACACAGATGACATGTGACGGGCACAGTGGGTACAGAGTCCAGAGAGACACTGACCTTTAGTCACAACACAAGAGGCAAAACACACTCACACATGCACAACACACAGCTGCATGTAACCCCAGTGTGTTTTAAAAGGCTAACCGGGTCGCAGTGACAGACAATTACTGAGAGAACATTTGTAAAGTAGGCCCTATTCTTCCTTTTGCTTTCCTTTAGTGTGTTGTATAGGTTTTTGTGCATGGACATGGTTTCTCGCGGGAGTTTCTCTCCCACACCCTCCCCCTCTGCGTGAAACGCCTCTATTGAACTCCTTACTAGGTAACACTCAAGCTCCTATTGGCTAGCGCTCCAACGCCATTGTACGTGATAGGCTAGGGGGCTAAGCAGAAGATTAATCACATCTTCAGAGCCGGCCAGCTAACCAATCAGAGCAGACTGGGCTCAGAGGGTGAAAAGAGGTGCTGCAGCACAGGCAGTATGAGAAAAATAAAGAGCTTTTTGAACATTAAAGCATGGAGACCTGTGACAGTAGAGGCACTTAATATAAATATGCACCTGAAAATGAGCATACTATGTCCTCTTTAAAGCGCTCATTAAAACTCAGTCTCACCTGCTTTGCTCTTCTTGGCTGCTGTCTCTATGTTGGGCAGCCCAACCTCGCTGGGCTCGTTCTTGATGAACAGCAGACAGAAAACAGAGGCCACCACACAAATCATCCCGGAGACGGACAGGATGGTCCTCCAGCTGTAGCTCTGCGTCAGCACGGTGGCGATGATGGGGCCCAGGCTGCCGGCCAGATTCATGCTGCAGGAGAGGATCGCCCACCATGTCCCAAACTGAGAGGGCTCGAACCACTGACAAGAGGAGGGAAAAAACGTTAAATAACGACCGGAAATCATGACAGAGGTGACAACAAGTGTCATTATCTTTGCCTGTGATATACAGGAGGGATCAAATAATTGAACCAGTGCAGTGTTGTGACCTGATCTGAGTGACAGCTGATGTGAGAGGACACATGAAGAACACCATTTGTGGAGAAAGTCTGTAAAATGTTCATATATTTTCTTGAATAAATAAGATTGAATCATATAAAATATTTTATAATAAATAAAATATTTTTAAAAAATGATAATATAAAGATAATAAATAGGTTTTAAAATACACTATTTATTTATTGAATCACGAAAAAAGATGCTACATTGTTATATTTATCCTTAAATCGGGATAGAAGCCTCATATTGCTAATTTTGACCCCTATTCGTTCTTCAGGAGAAAAAATCACATCTATAATAATATCATAATGTCAGTGTGTTGCTAGCAGTGACATTTTGTGGATCAGGTACCTTGCGCAGCACCCTGCCGCAGGGGGGCCACCCGAGGCCCTGGCCCAGCCCGTTGAGGAACCACAGGGCGGAGAAGGCGGCGACGGTGGAGGACCAGGAGAAGACCACGTTGATGCATCCCACCGTGCACAGGCCGATGGAGAAGAGCCAGCGGGCGCTGATCTGGTCCGAAAGCACGCCACTGATGAACTTACTGATAGCATAGGCCAACGACTGGCTGCTGGTGATCATGCCTGGAGGAAAACAAGGCGGGAAAGGTTAAAACAGCCAGATACAACTGCAAGAAATGATGGTGCTACATTAGGGTGGTCCTTCGTGAGAGGTACATTTTTTGAATTAATTTACTTTAAGCTCCAACCACCGGAATTCGTTATACGAGTCAAGAAAACTCTCCTGGTGAATTTTATTCAAATTCCAACAACATTTTTTCCTCAATCTGACAACATGTACCCCTCCCTCATCGACCTGGGCTGCCACACCAGCAGCCACGGTGCTGCAACTGAGGCTAAACTTCAAGGTTGATGAGGGAGGGGTAAATGTTGTCAGATTGAGGAAAAAATTCACCAGGAGAGTTTTCTTTACTAATAGAATGAATTCTGGGGGTTGGAGCTTGGACTTTCCGACTTTCAATTTTAAGGACCACCCTATGCTACATATATATTTTTATTTTACAGGGACGACGCACATTAATAGCCACTTTTGTAAAGATTATCCAAGAGGATATTTTTCATTTGTAGTCATTGGATATACAGTATGTTGTTTAGTCTGATATACCATTCTTCCTGGATGATGAATGAATGTTACAAATGCATGAAGCATAGATGTCGTAATACAAATATAGTGTGTGAGGATAAATCAATGTAACAGCATGTATTGAAGCAATTATACTTAAGATGATGACATTGTGGGGGTCAATAGTTCATCCAGCTTTGGAATTCGAAAACATTCTAGTTTAGAAAAAGCTATCAATGTTCAAATTGGCATTTATCTAATCAGATCAAAATATTGTATTAATCCCAGGGAAAGTTGCACCATATTATACGCTTACACGCTATATACACTCAAGTCAAATTAAAGTTTAAATGCTTTGCAATTTACTTACAATTTGTAAAGTTACTAGCTCCTTTGAAACTTTTTGATATTTGCATACAACTTTAAATACTGTTAATAATTGTTAATTATTAGTTTTTACCTATTTTTTTATTTTTTTATGACATATGCTTACCTTTTTGTTTAACATTTAAGTCTTCTCTTTTTCATTTTGCCTTTTTATCTGTAATGTGCCTTTACTGCTGGACGAATAAAGGAATTCTGATTATGATTCAAATAAAATAAATACATATTTATATAAAATATAAGAAAGTGAAGTAAAAATGTGCAATAAAAGTCCTGGATTAACGTGTGTTCTTGGAGTTTGCAGCATACATAAGGTGAATTCATAGTTTCTCATACCCAGGTCATCTTTGTCCAGCTCAATTTCCTGCATGACAGAAGGCATCACAAAGGAGAAAGTCTTTCTGTTGAAGTAGTACAGCGTGTATCCCACAAACATGGCCAGGAATATAGTGCCTCGGTAGTATCCATAACCTGCTGAAGCCATGGCTGCAGATTTAGTCCTGTACAAATGTGAACAACTGAGAAAATAGAGGCTAGAGAGGAGCAAGCTCCTGCCTGTGACAGTGAACTTTGCTTCTGGATCCGCTGGATAAAATCAGCTGCTCACAATCAGTCAGGGAGGTTAATGGTCAACTTCTCTGCCCCTAAAATGATTTAATCGGAGTTGTTACCATGTAGGCTACTGCAGGCCATTGGGGGATGGCAAAGAAAATCAATCTGTGTGTCACATCAACGCTGTGCATGATGTGTTGTTTTCTGTATTTATAAAAAGCGTCCCTCCACTTGAACAGCAACCTACGTGTTCTTTTCCTCTTTGGTTGTTTGTCCATCTGAGGCGGTTGTGGTAGGAGTCCTCACATTGAAGTGGTTAATGATTTATTGTGGAGTCCAATAGTTACAGCAGACCAGAGGGAGGCTCCTCTCCCAGTGAGGTTATTCGTGTTTAACAGCAGCAGACCTATCAGACACAAACAGTGTGCTCAAAAAGAGACATTCATTGTTGGTTGTGGGAAAGTGCATGTGAGTAAGACATGAATACAACCCCAATTATTATGTCGAAGAACAACACATTTCGGAAGAAAATAACGTCACTACGGTTGACGAGGGAACCGGAAGTAGTAAAATGCTAAATTACATCCGGGTTTCTTTTTTTTCCTAGAATAAATGGCAACAATTGTATTCTTGTAAATTACAAAAAGTAAACGAATATTCAATATCATGTTTAAATATTTGCAGTGTCTTTTTACATCCGGGTTTTAGGACTCTACTGACTGTTACGGACGATGACGTCACATGGTCCCGCCTACGTTTAGCTCTCCCGTTTGTTCCCATGGCAACAGACAACAGACATTTCCAAATGTCGCCTCGTTGTAATCTAGCAGCATATAAATCGTATTGTCAATTTTGTACCGATTAGCTTCACTTTTTTCAGATTAGCTAACTTGATAACTCATTGTACGTTGCCACCAATAACCGAACACCATGGTAAGTTATT
Source organism: Harpagifer antarcticus (assembly GCA_902827135.1). Taxonomy (NCBI): domain Eukaryota; kingdom Metazoa; phylum Chordata; class Actinopteri; order Perciformes; family Harpagiferidae; genus Harpagifer; species Harpagifer antarcticus. The sequence continues at coordinate 6,001,368 of CADEHL010000999.1, forward strand.
TTACATTAGGTGCTAAATCTCTTCTTTATTTTATTTTCCTTCGTGTTTATTTATGGTTGTTGCACTTGTATGTCGCCTTGTATACAAGCGTCAGCTAAATGTACTGTAATTTACTGTAATGCAATCTCTTTATCTAATAATTTAGATAATAATACTTGTCCTATAGCCTATAATGTGTCTGTTTTTGTATCTTACCTATTTTAAACCTTCGTTTAAACTGATGAAATAAGTATTGTAGACCATTTAGTAGTTTGGGTTAGCGTAGTTTAGTTTTTAGGTTTTTTATGTTCCTGTGGTCTGTCTTTGGGGGTGGGACATGAATAATACATGAACCCTCTAAGTCTCAGTTTCAATGCTATGAAATGTATTTACTTTATGTTTATTGTCTGGGCCCCTATTCACAAACTTACTATAGCTTATTGTGGTGTCCCATTCCACATGTCTCCATTATTTCTTATGATTGTACTTGTATTTTTATTTAAACTTGTGAATAAATAAAATGATGATTAAGATGAGGTTACTCCCTGTAGAGACTGGGATCCAGCTCCACAAACTCCAGGAACAGCACCGACACCCGGCGGTATCGCACCCGGGCCCCCACCTCTCAGGTGGATGAATCCCTGTTTGCGAACCCCAACCCGGTGAGTGAGTGTCGTCAATATTGCAACCACTCTAGAAAATAAAATTATGCTAGGTGAGTTTATATTCATTTCTAAAGGTGTCATTATATTGCTATAGGCTGAGGATCCTCCTTACAATTAAAAGTCCTCAATGCAAAATGTAACTTTAGTAGAAGTATTATCAGCTAATTATACTTACAGCATCAAAAGTAAAAGTACTCGGTATGCACAATGACTCTTTTCCAAAGATGATATTTAAGATGGGATTCCATTTTATTGTCATTGGACATGTAGTTTGCCTCCAACCAGAGAGAGCAGAAGTGCAGCTGCAGTATATTCACATATCCGGGTTACAGTATTTAAGTTGTTGCATATGTGAGTGCAACAGTGCATCATATCATATCAGCATATCACAAGTTGTATATGTCAAAGGAATTATTAGTGTTAAATTAGTAAAACGTACAATATTAGCCTATGAAATGTGTATAAATACTATGTAGCATAACATCAAAATATCAAAAAAAGTAAAGTACAATCAAAAAAGTATGGAGTAAATGTACTTAGTTACTTTTCAACACTGGCTTTAACAGTACACTGTAGGTCTATCTAAATTTAATCTTTAGTTTTTTTAGGGTAGTGTGTTATTAATGTGTTTGGTGAGATGTTGCTTACACCCTCTCTCCATATGTCATCACAGATAGACGTGAGGCGTGGAAACTCCTCCAAGTCTACAAAGAGTCCACCTCAGAAACACCAGGAAGGAGCGATGGTTCAAATTGTGACCAAAGACCTCATCCGCAACATCAGGTACACACACACACACACACACACACACACACACACACACACACACACACACACACACACACACACACACACACACACCCACACACACACACACACACACACACACACACACACACACACACACACTCTACAAAGAATGGAGTCGGTGGAATATTTAGATTTGACTTGAAGTACCAAAAGTAAAAGTACTGGTTGGTTACACAACCACAGTTTAAGTATCCTGATAAATAAGAGGTATAGAAGAGATAAAAAGGATAATTATTATATGCATTCTTGTAATGCCAAATGTTCCAGGATCCCATTCAAGGACCCTTCAGGAGAATCCGTCATTTTACCATCGGCTGATTTTAAGCGGATCACCTCAGAGTCCCTGGTCCTGACCAAGGAGGAGCGGGCGGCCCTGAAGGAGGCGCACCAGAAGAAAAAAGATGAGGACATTGTAGGAAAACATAAAAAAACGTACATTTAAATATCCCTTAATAAGACAATAAGTATTTTCTCTAAAACACACCTTTTGATCCAGAGAAATGCGGAGGACAGGAAGCGTCAGATCTTTGAGGCGGACCTGTCCCGGCAGGAGAACCAGGCGCTGACGGAGCTGGAGCTGGAGGCCCGCGACCGAGCGCAGCACCTGGTGAAGAGAGCCAACAACCTGAGGATGGAGCAGGAGGACGAGATCCGGAAACTCAACAAGGTGGGGAACAGCTGCTCACATCTGGACCGCACATGTTTAACAATGTGGCCTATCTACTGTATAAGAGAAAGGTCAATTATTTTTGTTATTTCTCTAAATAAGAAACCCTCCTACACTCATGAGTCCGTACACGTGATTTTATAAGAAGGTCCAAAATCAGCCTGCTGGGGGGATCGCAGATCTTTGAAGAATAATGCATGAGTACCAGGTTAAAAGTTCCAATGAAGTGTGTGTGTGTGTGTGTGTGTGTGTGTGTGTGTGTGTGTGTGTGTGTGTGTGTGTGTGTGTGTGTGTGTGTGTGTGTGGCCCTCAGCTGATCCTGGGTGCTCAGTGTCAGGCCACACGTGACGTGCAGATGGAGGAGAAGAAGCAGATCCAGAGCGAGCTGACGGAGGAGGAGCAGCGCCTGGACGCCATGATGGAGGTGGACCGCCGCCGGGCCCTGGACACCGTGGATCAGATCGACAAGCTGCGCAAACAGAAGAGGATCGAGTGAGGAGACGCTACTGCAAAACACACACACACACACACACACACACACACACACACACACACACACACACACATAATAATTCATGCAGAGGTGGACAAAGTATTCAGACTTTTTACTTCAGTACAAGTGGAAAATGTTAAAGTACTCTAATACAACTAAAAGTCCTGATTTAAAAACCATACTGAAGTAAAACAAGTTTTGGCATCACAATATACTTATATATAGTATAAAGTAAAAGTACTGGTTATGTGTATTAGCCCGAGGAAAGCTTTATTCTCCAGTCTCCAAATCACCACGTTTGGATTTTTCACTGCACAGGACGGGTATTAAATTGTGTTCTCTATAAAGCTGTAATTTTGTGGAGTATTTTTTGTTGTGTGTGTGTGTGTGTGTGTGTGTGTGTGTGTGTGTGTGTGTGTGTGTGTGTGTTGTGTCCAGGGGGATGCAGAAGATCACAGAGCAGATCCAGAGACAACATGAGGAGAAGCAGCTGCAGGACGAGGTGAAGGAGCTGGAGAAGCAGCAGGCCCGAGAGAAGCAGGAGAAAATTATCCTGGAAGACCTGGAGGTGACCAGTGACCTCACTCAGACCCTGCAGAGACATACCAGTCTAATACTAGTACTATACCAGTACTAGTACTTTGGAGTAGGCTCATCCAGAAACCTGAAAAGGCCTCCTTCACTCTCTTCTTAACGTTTTAGCTCCGTCCTCATACAACCGTTATGTAATTCCAGATATGAAATTGGCATAATTTAAATCTAATCTTTTGGAAAAGTAAAAATGAAAAAAAAAAAAATCAATATTAAAGGTAGGGTAGGTAAGAATGGAGAAACCAGCTCCAGTGCGCTAGAATTTGAAATCAGCCACTTCCTCACAGAGCCCCTCCTCCAACACACACGAACGCGCACATGACCAATGAGGGCACGACATCAGTTTGTGCACAGATGGAAGGCTGACAGGCAGGTAGGCCGTCCAGTTACTTTAGCCGGGCCGGCTCAGATGATTGGTCGTGCTTTTTACAGCGCCACGGCTTCCAGAGATATTTTTTGGTATTTATTGTCAAAGCACTTAATATTCCATGGAATAGAACAAAAAGTGTTTCTGAAGTGAATTACCTACCCCACCTTTAATAGCCATAAATATAATAATAATAATAACAACAATAATTATAATAGTTATAATACTATAATAATCTGTATGGATCTTATATTATGTTAGAAGAAAAGCACATGTGATTGTATGACAGTGTGACATTCAAGCACATTAATAAACATTTCATAACTTGGATCAGCAGCCGCAGCAGTATACGGTAGGGCTGTGCGATTATGGCAAAAATCATAATCACGATTATTTTGGTCAATAATTGATATCACGATTATTAAATAGGATTATTCATTGACTTTGAAAACATCCATTTATTGAACAAATACAAATAACAATTTGAACAGTGTCTTTTTAACTGTTGATTACCCTGAACGTATCATTCAACTGAAAAACCAACTGAAAAATAAATGATACATTTATATTTACATTTAAATAAATAGCCTAATAATCAAAAATAATAAATACCAATAAACAAGATCAACACATATTTTGGAGCGCACTTCAAGAAGCTACTAAATATGATAAATCAAAATAAATTAGACTAAAATAAATTAGATCAAATATGTCACAACCTAGCAAAGCAAAATAATCAGTTTTTTCGATTACGTTGTGTTCGTAATTGCGGCAGGCCAAAATCGTAACTGCGATTAAAATACGATTACTTGCACAGCCCTAGTATACGGCTCTCCTCTCTCCTCCGGGTGAATTTGAGCAATCGGGACGTCCTTCAACAACGCGTGGTGGAGGAGTTGAGGAGGGACATTAGGATGAACCCTGTTTCCTCTCTCTGACTGGTTTTCCTCTTCCTCCTCCAGGCTCTGGAGAAGAAGAGGAAGAAGCAGGAGTGCCTGCAGGAGGAGATCATGCGCATCAACGCAGAGACCATGCAGGCCAAGGAGAGGAGGCTGGAGGAGGAGAGACAGGCCGACATGAGGGACATGGAGTACTTGAAAAACAAAATGGTCAGAAAACAAGCAGCTCTAAAAAAAAAAAACAGAATCACTTTGTAACAGTGGTACAAAGAATAACTCAAACATATCTGTGATTTATTATCTTTGAAATATAGTTTTGTGTTTCCATATTTGATCCATATGTCATGACCTCTGCAGGAGCGGGCTTCAGAGTATGATGCAGAGCAGAAACGCTTGAAGAAGGAGAAGGAGCTGGAGATTGCCCGGCTGAGGGCCCGACAGGAAAAGGCAAAAGACTACAAAGCAGAGCAGGTCAGAAAGAAAACACCAGCTGAGCTATTTAGTATAACAATGGTGTCCTCTGCTCAGATAACCCTTCAGTAAGCATATTCAGCCCCACAGAAAATGTTTGAAATGTAATCTAATTATTTTTCATGTAACTGAAAGGGAATACATTTACCTTTATTTTTCTGTATCCAGTTTCCGGTTACATGTAATCCATTACTCCCCCGGGCTGACCGCTGATAATGTTTTGAGTGTGACAGGATGAGCTGCGTGCTCGGAGGAACCAGGAGTTTAAAGACAGAGACTGGAGGAGTAAGCAGAGGGAGCTCGCTGTGAAGAAGGCGCAGGAGGAGGAGATGCTGATGGTGGCGCGCACCGACCAGGTTCGCTGCAAAGAGCACTTCCTGTCCATCGAGGCCGGCCGCGAGAAGGCAGAGTTTGAGAGGGTGCTGAGGTTAGAAGCTGCACTTAAACGTTTTTCACATCGTCATTCCTTTGAGTTGTGGTGGAATAAGTGGCAGGAAAAGAAAATACTTGAGTATACAAGTAGCTCACATTTGTACTTAAGTGCAGATTCCACCACTGCATTTATGCACACATTCAGCTCCATCTTAATTACACATCACTGCCACTCTCTCCACACAGCGTGCAGCAGCAAGCCATCGTCAAACTGAAGGAGGAAGAGGAGAAGCGGCGTCAGAAATCAAGCCGCCACGCAGAGGCCATCAGGACCCAGGTGAAGGAGCAAGAGCTGTCGGCCGTCGCCAAGCGCAGAGAGCTCTTCAAGGAGAGCGAGCGGCTGATGGAGGAAGACCGGCAGAGACGCGTCCGCCTCGAGGAGATCAAGGAGAAGAAGCTCAAGGAGCTCAAGTCAGTACAGAGGCCCTAGTCTGCTTTCTGGGGGTTTTCCCTCTGCTGTAGTTCTATAGGTGTTTGTGCATGTAGTTAGGCCTTGGTAGGCCAGGCTCACTTTATGCTGCGTTTCCATTACAGTTTAGTAGCTGGGGCAGTAACTATAGCAGTGGTTCTCAAACCTTTTCTGTCAGGCCCCCCCTTTGGAGGAGAAATATAAAAGTCGGGCCCCCCAACCAAAATAGTCACGTAATGGGCCAAGTTAACATTTATTAAAATACATCAATATGAACGTGAGCATTCCTTTCAAAAAATAAAAAAATCACTTTGCTAACAGTGATAATAAAACAATGCTCCATAAGTCTGTGTGCTCAAAAATAATAATACATAATACAATCCCTTTGCTAGAACAATAAGTTATAACACTTTGCAATCTGTGCAAACAAACGAAAATGCTGATATTTGGCAAAAACGTGTGTCTCATCCATCGGTCTCATCACAGGTGGCTGCAATGAGACTGTTTTGCACTGCACATGTTGGGGGTGCTATGGGGTAGCTTGACGTTTCATAGAGGGTGCTCAAACATTTAGGGTTTCCCATTAATGTACCGGGCGCTACAGTGGACTTTTCTACTGCAACACTCTCCACGCAAATACACAGTGCACCCGCGACTGTTACAATGAAGGCTCGATAATCAGCTCACGGCATATAGGTGTAAGCTGGGGTAAAGTGCTATTTTTACAAGTGGGGAGTGGACCTAACATAGGGAGGTCCGGGGGCAGAAGATTTTTTTTACTGTCATATAGTATTTCATACCTGTTTTTCATTTATTCTCTTTTTATAACTATAATGATCATATAAACGTGTGCCTCGGAAATAATTGTTTACATTAATCGTGACCAAAACGTTTGAGACCACAACGATCTCCGGTACCGGTGCTCTCGCTCTCTCTCTCGTGCACACACATAATGGCTCGTTCCTCACACACACACAGAGCCGAGCTTGAATGAAACACAGAGACGCATTATACCCCAATGATTAAAATAAGGGCTATATTTAGCTGATTTACAGACATCTCTTTCCAAATGTAATTCAATAGGAAAAAGTATTTTTGGGCCAAATTGACGTCACAGACTAGAGCGTACGTGTAGTGGCCCGGCACTCTTCCATTAGACTCCTTTGTTTACTTACAGAACATAGTGACATCACTATGTAACACTTGCGCTTCTTTTGACTAGCACTCCAACACAGTGTACGTGATAAGCTAAGGGGCGGGACATCTCTCAGTAGTTGACCAATCACAACAGTGCCGGCCAGCTAACCAATCAGAGCAGACTGGGCTCTGGTTTCAGACAGAGGGTGAAAAGAGGTGCTGCAGCACAGGCAGTATGAGAAAAATAAAGAGCCTTTTGAACATTAAAGCATGGAGACATGTCCCAGTAGAGACACTACATACTAATATGGACCTGAACATTAGAATATGTCCTCTTCAAACTAACTTGTGCCTTCTCTTTGCTGCTGCTACTTTTATCTATTTGAGGGAAGCGTACATTACCTGAAAATATATTCTGATTCTTAAGGCTGATATTTTGACTGTCTTTAACTGAATGAACCTGGTGTGTGTGTGTGTGTGTGTGTTGCTCTGCAGGGCTACAGGGCTGTCTGATAAGTACTGCAGCGATGTGGAGAGGAAGGCCCGGGCCTGCGCACTCTGATTCGAAGACATCTTACAGGGTCTTATTTAACCAACATGAACACTTACTAATGTAACTTGAACATCAATAAGAATTAAAATGTTTGCACCTTAGAAGCTTCTGACTAGTGGTTTGTGGACATTTCTATTTCCTGTCAGACAGACAGACTCCGCAGGACACCGGGTACAATTTTTTGTTTTTATTTCGGCTAGTATTTCCCTTTCAGTTGAGTCATATTCTTCCACTTATCAATGACAGATCCCCTTTTTTATTAATATGCATGACAACAGAAAGGAATTCAACTTATGTCAGGGTTAGGATGACACTTTACACACACACATACACACAGCTTAAAGCATGTAAGGAAGTTAAAGTACATCAAGGTAAATACAGGCTCTTATTTCACAGCGTTCCTGACGGAGAACAGGAAGTAGTGAGACCTAATCTCTTTTCTTCTGAACCATCTAAACACACGACCTACAGGAGTGTTCATGGATGTAGCTGTCAGCGGGACACACTGCCTCCTGCTGCCTCCTGGTGGTCTTGCATTAACGGAGGAGGAGGGCAGGACAGAAGTGCGGGTGGAGGACAGATGGGTGGGGGTGTCCATCGAAAAGTTTTCACATCTGTACACGCAGAAAAAAGGGGGAGTGGTGACCGAAGGGGGGAAACACTACAACACCTGGCGTACACGGACCTCAGCAGGAGGAGGCTCCGGGTAAATACACACACACGGTACGGTTGGGGGGTTCGGTCGCCGTGGTCCCGTCACATACACAGATACAGTCTCACACAAGCACTGTACACGGCACAAGAGGTCACCTAAATACAGGGAACCAACGAAGGAATGCTAACATCTAGGCGGGGGGGGGGGGTTACCCATACAGGCTGAGAGGGGTTAAAATTCTTATTTAGACCCATCAGGTCACACTCTTGCTCACACACACACACACATCCACACGGTGACATACGTCTGTATGCATTTAAAACTCCATAAAGCTACACGCCTGTGCAGAATATACTATCATTACTTAGTGTTGCTAGCTATAGCCGACGAAACGGCAATATATGTTCAAATATTATATGTAACCTTCTTTCCTCAGAATATACAATGATGATGCATTATACAGACAGACGAGACGATGGAAGCCGAAGCATGTTCGGTACGTGAGAGCAAGAGCTTCTCTACATTAATTTCTTCACGAGTGCAAAATCCAATGCTCCTCCACCTACTTCAAAAGGTTTGTTGCTGAGCTTTAGCAAGTCCACGTCTGCACAAACCATAAAACAATACAAAAAACAACATGACAATAACATAAAACACAAAAAATATTCTAAATAAGTAGTCATAAATATGGAATGTGAAAAAAACAAACACGTGGTCCAATTTCTTTTCAAACAATACAAATAAAAGTCCTTCAGTTAAATGTTTTCTCGCGACGACAGAATAATAAAAAAAGAGTCAGAATCAGAGTGGGCTGCTTGCTGTGGCCCCTGCTGTGAGTAGAGGACCATGGGAAGCTGGTGAGGAACACAGAGAGGGGGGGACAGATGAGGGGGGTGGTGGTGGTGGGGGAGTTGTTGGGTGTTCACATGCTGTAGCCGAAGCCGGGCTGCTGTGGTGGCTGGCCGTATCCGGGCGCTGCTGGGTAACCGTAACCGTACGGCTGCTGTGGGGGAACGGCCACGTTGGGCCCCGCTGTGAGCATGAGCTGAGGGGAGCCTGCAACACAGAACAGAGGGGTTAGAGCTGCGGGCAAACTGTCCAATCAAATCAAGTTTTATTTATATAGCACATTTATAAGCGATTTTTGGTCGAGCCAAAGTGCTGTACATATAATAAAATAGCCTACAGTAGAGACACTTTACAGCAAATACAACAGCACAGATTGTTCAGAATATCAGTATGAGAAAAACGACACCCTCTGTCCTTAGACCCTCACATCGTACAGGGAAAAACTTCCAGAGAAAAGCCACAGTTTAAAGGGAAAATGGAAGAAACCTCAGGGAGAGCAACAGAGGAGGGATTCCTCTCCCAGGATGGACAGACGTGCAATAGATGCCGTGTGTAAATTGAAGAGATAATACATTTTACAGCATATAGACCGAATGTTAGGAAATGCATGAGTCTGTAATAAGAAGATGAATCCACGAGGATGTCAGCTACAATCCTGAGGAAGCCATCAGGGAATAATAATAATAATTCATTATTTTTTCTCAAAGCACTTTACATCACATATTAGACATGTAACAGCTTTTAATGTGGACAACACCCACAGGAGAAAATTAGGGTGAAGTGTCTTGCCCAAGGACACAGCGGCCTGAGGCAGGTTTTGACCCCAACGACCCTTGATCTGAGGATCAACGCTCTAACCCACTCGAGTGCGCTAGAATTTGAAAATACTTCCTTACAGAGCCCCTCCTCCAACACACACGAACCCGCACATGACCAATGAGGGCATGAGATAAGTGTGTGCACAGATGGAAGGCTGACAGGCAGGTAGGCCATCCAGTTATTTTAGCCGGGCCGGCTAAAATGATTGGTCGTGCTTTTTACAGCGCTACAGCTTCCACAGATGATATTTCTTTATGGATTTTTTGTGAAAGCACTTCAGATATTCATTGCTATCGGGATGTTAAGAGCATTCCATGGAATATAACAAAAAGTGTATCTCGAGCCGGTTTCTCAAACTTACCTTTAAGTTTGATTTTCTTTGCTTGTTTATATAAATATCTTGATTTTATTTCATCTTTTTATGCACAATCTTAATGCACAATCTTAATGACTCTTTATTAACCCCAGGTTAAATAAAGTATTACAAATAAATATGTAGTATTTTTATTTTGTTTTATCTTTATCTGACATTTTACAGAAATATCTTTATATTCCAACGTTAACTTCTTATATTCATACAATTATTTTATACTATTTGTGACATATTTTTTTTTTAATGGAGCAGCTATCACAAAAAACAATTAACCCCAGGATAAATAAAAGTATTCTGATGTATAAATAGTTAAAATAAGTATAAATAAGTATTCCGATTAAAAACCTGCACATTCCTGCTAATTTAAGATAAAATAGGTGCACGTTTCTTCTAGCGCAACCACAACAAAAACAACAACGATCTGTGAGGATGATATTTACCGTAAACGATGGGTTGGGACTCGGTGTTCTGCTCCTCCTGTTTCCGCAGGGACTCGGAGGCTTCCAGTTTGTCGACCTGTTGAAACACAACGAGCCGGCGTCAGACTGCAGCGTCACCGCGGTAACGGCGCTGAGGCGACGGCTTGTAAAGAAACTGACCTCTGTGTTATTTCACTGGCTGACGGATGGGACCAGGCGCAGACAATACAGTCCAGATTTAAATAAAAAGAGAGCTGCAGGAGGCACGCCCCGTAACATGTTGTAACTACAGCTAGAGAGCTACAGGCTACGCTATAAATCACATCCACCTCTTTGTGTTAGGGGTAAAGGAGACGAACACTAACAGCTACTACTGGGTTATTATGGTCCCACCATCCAGCCACCCATCTACTCAGTATGTAGAGAACAGACCCCCAACCAGCACAACCACTGACAAGAGAAATAGATGTTTTCACCTGTTTATTGCAGTTTATCTGAATAGAGAGCCACAGTGACGCGTCCTAAAAGCCGGAAGTAAACTCCTTCCGGTTCCTTCGACAAAAACGCAATGCAATTTCTCTAGGATAGGATTTTGGAAAATAGCTGGAAATAAGGTCTGCGGTTGACACACATTTAAGAGACGGATCACGTTTTGTTCAGCCGGATAATCTCCACATGTCTACCCTACTTTTATAATTTTCGAATCATAAATCTAGTCGCCAGAAGCAAAATGCAAACGTTATGCTATAAAACTAACTACAGCAGCGTCGCTGCTTCAACGTCACACCAACTTAAGATCCATATTCAAACATACAGATTCAAAATGGTACAAGTTGAAGCGTTTGTTCCAACAGTCTGCAGGAGGCAGGGACTTGCTTTCAAGCAGAACAGGGCAAACACATTTAGCGGGAGTGTTTTACGTGTTCGGTGTAATGACGTACAACGGCCTGGACAACTTCTGTAGTCCTATTCAGCCACTTGGTAACAACCATCGTTTTTCAGACACGTAAACTTTTCAGAAATCGCCAGTGGGGTCACTGCTGATGGATTTAATGTCGTAGAACAAAACGTGATCCGTCTCTTAAATGTGTTTCAACCACAGACCTTATTTCCAACTAATCCTATAGAGAAATTGTATTGCTTTTTAGCAAGGAACTGGAAGTGGTTAAATGCTAACTTATTTCCGGGTTTTAGGACGCGGCACTGTATATTGTTGCATTTAAGAGAGGTTCTTCTGTCAGTAATACATCTAAAACAATGTCAGCTTTACATATAAACAGATTCTCTAAGACTGAGCTCTAAAGACGCTAATAAAAAAGAGAGGTTAAGTAAAACTGAGATATGGTTAATGCAGGCTTAGGGAGTAATGGATTACATGTAACGGGTAATAAGGATACAATAAAAGTATTTCCTTAGTTACATAAAAAGGAGATTACTAGCAGGATTAAAAACGTTACAATACATTCAATATAAAGATGAATTTATATCACAGGTAGACGTACTGCCTGAATGTTGTTTTCATTTACTTTCATTAAAATGCAGAAGGCGGACTCCTGACTTCTTAAACAATAATACTGTTTGCTTAGCTTTTGTAAACTATAAAACGGTATATTTAATTAAAGACACATTTTGATCCTAACTCCTAAAAAACTAACCTTATTGTGCTTTGTTGATTGATCTTACAAATATTCGTATTCAGTTTTCACTTTAATAAATAAGAAATATCAAAAAACCCACAAGAAGCATGCAGAGAACTCATTTAATGTGTTTGTGCTTTAGTAGAAGCAAAGCAGCTCAGAGGCAGACGATGCTGGGAAGAGTTAGAGCTAAACAAAAATAAGACGGCTCAGATCTGACCCTGAGCTGAGACTCAGCTCAGGAGTGGTTCTGGGATCAGTTCTCTACACACGCTCTGGGTTCTACTCAACAGTCAGTCGCTCTGGTACTGCAGGCTCTTCTGAGAGAACACGGGCTCTGCTTTGGTTTCAGAGGAGGGTTGAGACACATGCTGAAGCGGCAGTTGAGTTACTTTCATCTTGAAGAGTGCATGAGAGAGAAAGACAGAGAAGGACAGTGGGGGAGGGGGGGTGAGACAGGGGGGGTGATGCTTTTTGTACAGCCAGTTTTCAAGGTTTCCAGAAGCAGGCACAGCCACAGCCACCCATTAGCCTGGCCCGAGTGCTGCTGATGCTACAGCCACGGGGGAGTGCATGCTAGCGTTACATGTTGTCCCCCCACCTTCAAAGATATCACTCAAACGGAATATTTGCTTAAGCTGTTTGTTGCCTAAAGGCCTGTGTCCACATAGTGCCTTTTCCTGAGGCTTTTTTCAACCGATGTCAATATGAGAACATGACGTTGCTAGCGGCCGACTCCAGCTATAAAACTGCACCCAGCATCTTTTCTGTGCAGCCGCTAAGAGATATAAATATGTAAACGTTTCAGGAAAAAGCGCAGCTGGCGTCTCTGTAGAGAATGGAGAGGTTAGTTTTTGACCGTGTCTGTCAGATGGAAACTATTGTAACAAAAACAAAAAAGCCTGTTTGGCCGACGAACACTGGATGTTGCTGCCGGTGAGTGCAGAACTTTAATATGTACTACATGTATGAGTGTTGTACTTTTATCTCTGTATGCGGATCGTCCTCCTCGTTCTACGGCTGTCAGAGAGTGTGGTGAAGCTCATTCAGACAAAGCCTGAGAGTAAGAATCTTCCAGTGGGTGTTCGTGGTGTAAAAACAATGTCAAACTAATATATAGAAGCACAAGCGGATAATAAAATCCTAGCAGGCGATGCTAGTCTGTCAGCAATGATACGTTGCTGGGAGCATGTTCCGTTTGAGACGCTGAGAGGAGGCCTTTCTGACAGGAGACGCTCTGTGGACACAGGCACTACAGAGACCACACTTTACTGTAGCAAAGAGACATTTAAAAAGAAATACCCCTCTCTGAAAAAGCCTGTACTGGCGTTTATGCTTTATAAAAAGGTCTGAGATCAATTCAGTAATTTAGACAAACAAGGAGAAAGATAATAGAGGGATTACTTCATTAAAACTACCGCACTTCTATCACTACATCAGGGTTTGGATGGAGCTGCAGACTTCCCTCTCAGGGTGTAGTTATTAGTAAGGTCTGCCTGCAGCTGAGGGGAGTTACAGGAGAGTTAAATGTGGAGACATGTGGTGAGAGAAGGACCTGACCACAGCAGGGAGGTTACCTGCAGAGCGACGCTCCTCACTGAGGAATGCTGCTGCAGTGTGTTCGAGGAGGAGCATCTGCAGACTGTAGGGCCAACCCTGCAGCTCATTCTTCTGCACTGTGACAGTTTTATTCCATAGATTCACTGCATCGTACGGCGAGGCTCTACTCTCTTATTTTGGGGTTTTCCTGTTGTAAATTGAAACTTTGTTGCATTTCCAAGCAAGTAGTGACGATACCAGAAGACCAGAGGTGGAAGGAGTACTCATGTATCCTTCACTTAAGTACAAGTAATAATACCACTGTGTAGAAATACTCTGTTACAAGTAAAACTGTTGTAATTAAGAAATGCATGACAGACTGGTAAGAGAGTTGTTTTTACTTTACTATAACATGATTTCTGAATTTGCCCTCTGTATAATGTGGGCATATTATCTCTGCTGCCATCACACTGCAGCACTATCTGTTCCCACAGTGGAGACCCTGTCCACTATCTCACACTCTGTTCCCACAGTGGAGACCCTGTCCACTATCTCACCATTGTGACACTCCAACAAACTGGAGCATGGTTCAGCTAAAAGCCTTTTACTCTGTTTTCACCTAAAGAACCAGTGCATTGTGGGAGTTATGGTGGAGGTAGTGATGGTTCCTACTGATGTCCAGTGGTCTCCAGTCAGTGTAGCACATGTCTCTGGTGCTGATTCCTCCGCTTTCTTTGCCTTTTCACCGGCATGTGATTCATGCTAAAAGTCGTGGTAGTACAAAAGCAACTTTAGGTCAAACTTATTGATGAGATTAATTTGTTATCATTTTTTTTTTAAGCGTTAAGGTTTGCAGATTACTCGCCAGCATTGACAGCCCTAGTTAACACAACTTCTCTCAGAGTTGTGGGCAGTTTGAATCAATAACTGTTGTGTCTGTTCAGAGCCTCACTGACAGCAGCAGCCCTGAGAGCTCGGTGTGAGCAGCGCCGCTCTGCAGGCGGGGGTCAGCAGTGGTCTACAGGAGATGTGGAGTTTACAATCAGAAGCAGCAGAGTGACACAGGAGAGGGGGGGGGCATGCAGTTTCTGCTAAGTTCACTCCTCCAAACTACAGACTACAGGCTACAAGACGGGGGGAGCGGGGTCAAAAAGAACGATTAGAAAATGGATTCGACTTTCACCTTTTCCTTTATCGCATCAACCTGGAAAGGAAATTCAGAGAGGCAACTTAAGGAGGAAAAAAAACAAATGGAAGTCTGACAGAGAGAGCAGAGCAGACACACGGCTCGTCACTTAAAGAAAACACTAACAACGCCACTTTTTATACAAATGCAGACGTGAGATCCTTCTGGGACTTTCACCTTGTTGATTACAACAGTGTGGTACATCAAATACAGGGCGTGCAGTTTCAACACTTAAGAGATGTTCTACACAATGTACACTGTATAATGCAAAGGCATAAGAACATTATTTACTGTGACTTTGCAAAGGATTCCTTGTTTCAACAAAACGCTGATATTACACATACATGTATGTGACCCGCTCTATCGAAATCAGTCGGAAGTCGCAACGGTCGATCATTTCAAAATAAACGTGGATTTGCGTAAAAAAATTGGGGTTTAGTTTGATTTGAACTAAACAAAGTCTTGGCTTTCAGAATATGACACTTTTATTTCCAAAATCACACGATAAATACATTTTTTAAGCTTGTAAAGGGAAGATGACAGCTCTCACTCGCACTCTGCTGTTCCGCAGCGCCGCTTCCCTCCCTCTGCTGAAATTATGAATGTAAGGCGTATAGTAATCCTAGATAACACGGCAGGGTCCGTTACAGTTAGTTTTCATCTGTTTTCAAATAAACAAAGTCTTGGCTTTCAGAATATTAAACTTCTTTCGGCAAATTCAGAGGAAAAATACAACTTTGAATCTTGTAACGGCATCATTACAAGCGGAGAACGGAGTAACTTAACGTCACTACAGGCATAACAACAGCCAGTGTTTCACAATACACACAAACGCAAAAATACACAAACACACATACACTCACGAGCTTCCCCCAGACCAGTAATCCAAATGAAAATATTTTCCCTCCGTAGTATTTTGATCATTTATTAGCCGCTAATAATCAATCAGATCGATGGATTCCAGAGTCTCAAAATGATGACTCTGTGACAGTCATTATATAATGTGACATATTTTGCTTAATATTTGGAGAACAAAAACAATCCTGATTCCATTAGAAAGCTAGGAATATCCTCTTTCCAACAGTGTATATAACTCAAAATGTGTCTTCGGGTCAATGCGACTGATTTCGATAGAGCGGGTCACATATGTTGATTATGTTAAAATCCAACAACTTGGCACTTTTGAATGTTCTCTCAGGTCTGTGGTCTGTTATGAAAGCAGTAGGTGCCATGTAGCAGAGATAGATGTCAGCAGGTATGAATCTTCTCTGGAACACATTTGTATGGAAAAGCAGCTCGAATGGAAGAAAACCAAATGAAGAAGGAGGAAGACGGACAGAGTGACAGAAGCACAGAGCATGAATGGAGGAAAGAACAGGCAGTACTGGAGGGGGGTCTTTAATCCTTTAAACTGTCTGTGAGACACTGCCTTTAGATGAATAGTATTCGCAAACATATAATGGCTCCTGCTGTTGGATGGGCAAAGAAGCATATAAAGGAATTTAACTAAATATTCCATTTATGAACAGGTGGGATATTCGGTGGCTCTCCATAGATATGTACAGGTTTGCAAACACAACACCTGACAGCAGGAACAAACCCATCATCTACCCTACTACTTCCACCTCAGGTATCTAGAACACTTCCCTCTCTGGTAAACCTTCCTACAGAGGCGTTACCTCTGGTGAACCCACCTTAGAGAGATACTCCCTCATGACCTGGATGAAGTATGGCATGGAGAAGTCCATGAGGTTGTGCCTCCAGGCCGTCTCCAGCACCACGTCGGGCCGCAGCAGGTCGTAGCAGGTGAACAAGCAGGCGGCGAAACACTCCTTCTTGTCCTCGGTCAGGAACCAGGCCAGCAGCTCCTCGGCCAGCTCGATGTCTTTGGACTCCGACGCGTACTGCATGGCGTCCTGTGGGGGGGGGGGGGGGGGGGGGGGGAACACAACAACAGCTCAATTAAACCACTTAAAGGTTAGGTAAGAATGGAGAAACCAGCTCGAGTGCGATAGAATTTGAAAGTACGCAGCCGAAAAAAATCTGCCCCTTCCTTCAGACTTCCTTACAGAGCCCCTCCTCCAACACACATGAACACGCACATGACCAATGAGGGCACGAGATAAGTTTGTGCACAGATGGAAGGCTGACAGGCAGGTGGGCCATCCAGTTACTTTAGCCGGGCCGGCTCAGATGATTGGTCGTGCTTCTTACAGCGCCACGGCTTCCACAGATTACATTTTTGTATGTATTTTTTGTCAAAGCATTTAATATATTCATTGCTATCGGGATGTTGAGAGCATTCCATGGAATATAACAAAGTGTTTCTGAAATAAATTACATACCCCACCTTTAAGGAGAGGTGAAACATCTGTCGTTTGGGTATCATTGAAATGTGACGATGTGGTTTATATAGGGTTGGGTAACGTTTGGATTTGAACAACTCTGGTTCCAATTTCAGTTTTGCTCTTAAAACTAAAATAAGCTCACATGCCTATTGCACAGAAAAGAAAGTCTTTATAAAAACATGTACTTGATATTCACATTCAAACTTCAATTTTTGTCTTTGGTTACCCGGGATGGGGATATAGGATTTGGTTATTTCTCAGAAACCGAGTTTTTGTTCCCAACCCTAGGCTTGAAGCGTTTATACTGAAAGTTATCATTTGTTTTGAATGTACCTTGTAGAGCTTGTCCTTCTTGCAGAGCTCGACGCTCTGTTTCCAGCGGTTGTTGCCCTTGAACAGGTAAGCTGCGATCCTCCTGAACTCGATCAGATCGTGCTTCTCCAGGCCCTGAGCCAGCGAGATGTTGTCGAAGTTGTCGTAGGCATCGATGGAAGTACGCACGGCCTGGTGAGAGGGAGAAGGGATAATAGATTTAAAAACTGATCTGAACGTATCGAGTACACTGTGCTAGAAGTTACAAATCCCAACCTTTTCCTCACCTCAACCAAAATAAAACAATGTCCCAAACAGATTATCACACAATCAGTATTATTTCATACCGCATAGTCTTCCTCGATGATGAAGAGGTTGTTGAGTGCCTCATTGACTGACTTGTTGTTGTGAGTCTGGACTGACCTCAGGTAAGGTTTAACCAGAGGCAGCTGTTTCACCTGAAGAATCAGAAAGATAAATCATTAATAAAGTATCCTATTAAATGCTTCTCTTGCATCACATATCATTTTGTAAAAACACGGCTCATTGAGTTTTAAGAAAGCAGTGATGTTCGAGACCTTGCTGAAGTTGTTGACGGCGCGTGAGTGGTCCAGCCGAGGAGAGAGGACGATGAGCAGGTCGTTCAGCAACAACGGTTTGAACTCCAGATAAAACTGAACAGCCTTGTAGTACAGCTCCACGTTGGCCACCTACAATCAAAAACACACATACAATTCCTATTCGACATCCATTAAGGAAGATAGAAGGATGGTAGAGTGTCACTGTTGTTAATAAAAAGACTGGGACTGCCCCCTGATAGCATTGTTTTATTTTACCTTGGTGACAATGTCTTTGAACTGGCCCTCCTTCCAGGCGTCAGCTGGGTGGCTCATCATGGTGATGATGGCATTGTCGTATTCCTCGTACTTGTCGTAGAGGAACACCAGCTCCCCCCAGAGGTGGGCCTGCTCTGCTGCCCTGAGGACCGGAAACACACACACACACACACACACACACACACACACACACACACACACACACACACACACACACACACACACACACACACACACACACACACCACACACACACACACACACACACACACACACACACACACACACACACACACACACACACACACACACACACACACACACACACCACACACACACACACACACACACACACACACACACACACACACACACACACACACACACACACACACACACACACACACACACACACACAACACACACACACACACACAGACACACACACACACACACACACACACACACACACACACACACACACACACACACACACACACACACACACACACACACACACACACACCACACACACACACACACACACACACACACACACACACACACACACACACACACACACACACACACACACGTTAGCTTGTTAGATAGATAGCTATTGTTCGCTGGCTAAACAGCACAGTGACAGGTTCATTGAGTTGGGTCTCTCGGTCAACTTGTTTTTATAAATGTGAACTAGGGGTGCAACAACTAATCGACTTAATCCAAGTTCCCATCAGCAAAAACACGTGGGTTTGCTATCCTGGCTCCAAAATGGTGGAATGAGCTCCCCATTGACATCAGGACAGCAGAAAGCCTGCACATCTTCCAGCGCAGACTGAAAACTCATCTCTTTCGACTCCACCTCGAGCAATAGAATTACTAACAAAGAACTGCTAACAAAGCACTTATATACTAATAAAGGACTGGCTTATCTATAGCCAGTTGAGTAGCACTTGAAATGTTTGGCTCTATGAAACCTGATGTACTTATATGATTCTGTTTTCTTCAAGGTTGTGTCTTCCTGGTCGAATGTACTTATTGTAAGTCGCTTTGGATAAAAGCGTCAGCTAAATGCAATGTAATGTAATGTTAATAGATTACCAAATTAGTTGCCAACTAATTCAGTCGTCGATTCGTTGGTGACGTCTTCACCATGTGTTTTACGCACCGTTAAACTCCAACGTTATCTGTCTTTATATCGGTACTGGAGACATTTAAAACATTATGTCATATGTATTATTGCTACATAAACATTATATCGCAGTCTTAGTGTCGCCAACTACTTTCTAATATGCAATAAGACTACAAAATGCGTCTATGATGTATTTTCGATCTTTCCAATCAAGACGAGAGATCTCTCTCTCTCATCTGTGTGCGAGGGGGCGGGGCAGTTTACACACACGCGGCTGCTACATGCAGCAACACACACGGCGGAGATGGCGGAGAGAACGCGCTCCGAGGTGGTTAAACTTTACCCGTCTCGATGTGGACAATGCTCTTTGCCAAAAGTGCAATAAGTGTTTAGCATGTAAGGGCGGCAACACGAGCAATGTGTCTAAACATTTAGCAAAAGTTCACCATATTCAGACGGATAAATGCACCGGGTTCGACTGTCTTTCTAGCAGCTCTGTAGCCCCATCCACGAGTAACGTTTCCACGTCAGGTGTTCTGTATGCTAGCAGCAACACACGGAGTTAACTACATTATACAAACATGGGTTAATGATTAGAGGTAACCGAGTTATTTATTTTGTTAAAGTTTCAGCTATTCTGTTTACAGTTCTGTCATCACATTATTTAATACGATTTGTTAAAACATTGTCGTTTCTTTTGATGTGAAATATTATGTATTTAATTTAAATAAAAAGCAATGTTAGTTTTGTTCACAATTTGTTTAGTTAGTTTACTTTGTTTTTTTTCAAAAGAAACGTTAAAGGACCGGATCGATCAGCAGTATCGATAAAAGTAGTAGTACCGTTAAAACCTTAACGATCCGAATAGTCGATTAATCGTTTCATTAATCGACTATCAAATGAGTCGTTTGTTGCAGCCCTAATGTGAACACTGTGGACCTTTGTCTCCCCTTTGGCAGTGAGGGTTATTATAAACTGTCGACACAAGTTTATAATAACTTGCGTCTCTGGTTCCTCTTGCCTACCTTTGGGATGTTGACACGGGACCAGAAGAGCTCCAGGTGCTCCCTCATCTTCTGCGGTTTGAATTTGGAGTAGAGGATGGCGAGCTCGGTGAACATCCCCATGTGAGCGCGCTCCAGCCCCAGGGCGGCCTCCAGCATGGTGATCAGCTCCTCGAAGTACCCGCGGTCCTGCAGGGAACACACGCACTCAATGACACTAATCATGACCCATTTAGAGTAATCATAGAGACAAAATAAACAACGTAAGTCCCTCAGAGATTAGCTGGTCTAAATATCAGAATCTGAATTTCTTTATTCGTCCCTCAGAGGGGAAATCGACATAGTTACGGCAGAGAGCCATTGCAGTAGGGCTGTGCGATTATGGTAAAAATCATAATCACGATTATTTTAAACGATTATCCATTTACTTTGAAAACATCCATTTATTGCAAAAAAATGTGAACAGTATGTTTTTAACAGTTGATTACCCTGAACTTTAAGTATAATTCAACTAAAAAAACAAAACCCCCAAAAAAATAATAATCGTTTTATTTTGATTACGTTGTTTTCGTAATCGTTGCAAGCCAAAATCGTAATCGAGATTAAAATGCGAACAATTGCACAGCCCTACAGTACAGTATAAAACGGTATTAAGGAAGCACACAATAATAAAATAAGCAGCAGCAGCTTCTCACACAGAGGGGTCCAAGTTACATTACTTAATATACCAATGGCAGTTAATCGGGCAAACGTTTACCGATGCATTGGGGCTTCTCTAAGCAGGGTTACCCCGGTTACCTGGTAGTAGTTGATGAGTTCCTCCAGTTCGTCAGCATGGACGACAATATGCAGGCCGCACATCTGAGCGAGACGGAACTCCTTTCCTTCTACACACGCAAAACACACCTGCAGGAGAAGAGGATCACATGTGTTTATGATAGACCAGCTCAGACACAGCTCACGGTACTTTGCTGACACTATAGGAAGGCTTCATGTCTCGGTTAAACAAATACATCATCTTTTATATTGTGATAAGGGCTAGGCCTATATTTATTTGTCTTTACTGTGATATTTACCTTCCTGGAGATATAAAAAAAAAACTATATCGCAATAGAAAGTCTTGTTCACAGCCCAACATTTGACACTTTTATTTCCACCTTGAAGACTTAAAAATAAAACTCCCTCACCTCCTTCCAGGTGCGGGTGCTGTTGGCCTTGCGGGCTCCGTCCACGGCCGCCTGGTACTCCCCGAGGTGCACCAGAGTGGAGGCCAGACGGCCGAAGTTAGAGACGTTGTTGTAGAGCAGTTTGGCTGCGTCATACATCTTATCATCATAGCAACGGTCACCCACCTGTAGAGAAGAGTACCAAAAAACACAATCAGCAAAGTAGCAAACTATAGAAAGAAATTGTGAGATTGTGAGATTGAGAGTGTGTGGAGACGTACTTGCTGAATGTGAGCGTTATTCGGTCCGTTGATGAACTCCTCGAGCTCAGCCAGGCGGTTTGTTTTGGCCAGAGCGAAGATCAGCTCCGTCTCAACGTACGACTCGCGGGCCTTCTTACGGGCCATCTGCAGGAACTTCACCAGGTCCTCCCAGTTTCCTGACGACAGGATCAACAACAGCTTCATGACAACATCAATCTAATGCACATTTACTAGGGCTGTACCCAAAGTTCAAAGCTTCCTTGATAACTTTGATATTCTTTTGAGGGTTCTTAGAAAGATTACGTTACTCTAATAGTACTATTTGTAGAATTCCAGGGGTTGACATATTACATTTGTAGCTTCATTTCAATAGAAGCTTTAGACGTACACAAATGACCGTCAGTGCAGCCCGCCCCTTATACTTAATAATGTAGCGTCTCCTTTAAATGGACCGTCCTAAAGATAGCCAAAGTGCCTCTTACCGCTTTGTGCAGCAGCTTGTCCCACCTCCATGTACGCAGAGGGGTCGTCAGCCTTGATGTACGAGTCGATGGCTTCCTTCACCAGGCCCTTCTGAAGCTGGGCCTTCGCCAGCTGACTCCACACCGGCGGCTCGTTGCAGCGCTCCGCAAACTCATAGGCTCGGTCCAGGTTACCAATGTGCTCAATGAGAACCTGGACAACCGCAAAACATATTTAGGGTGCGGTGAAATTGTCACCGCAAAGAAAACACACAGCTACCTTGCACATCAGTCATTTATAATAAGAGCAGTTAGAATTCACTAGATGAAAGGAAATGAGCTTCTGTTTTCCTTTATCACCTCCTTAAGGATACACTGGTCCACACTGTATGAAAGTATTTGTGTTCATTAGTAATCCACTGACCTGCACAGCAGAGGTGTTGACATCAAACTTTTTGAAAATAGCGAAGGCCTCCTCAAACAGCTCGTTGCTGATGGCGATGTTGGCGATGTCCGGGGCGTCGTAGTTGTCCAGGCGGTTGATGTACTCCATCACACGAGTACGGTCGGCTTTAATGGCTGTCAGGATCAGCAGGTTCTGCAGGTTTCTGAAAAACAAAACAGGACGTTTTCAGTGAGGGTCTTATTTTCTACTACCTTAAAGGTTGGGTAGGTAAGTTTGAGAAACCGGCTCGAGATACACTTTTTGTTATATTCCATGGAATGCTCTTAACATCCCGATAGCAATGAATATATCAAATTCTAGCGCACTCGAGCTGGTTTCTAAAAAATGACCTACCCCACCTTTAATAATGTTTTATTTGTGTCTTTGCTTTAACAGTGTAAATGTCCCTCAGTGGGATGAATAAAGGATTCCTGATCGTCTCACCTGTGCTCACTGAAGACAGAGTTATCCAGGACGATCTTCTCCAGCAGCTCGATGAGCTCGTTGGGGAGGTCTGCGGTCATGAAGGCTTTGACTGTGACCGACACCTCCTCTGGGTCCTGGGTCTCAGACAAGGCCGTCTGCACCACCTGCAGCAGAGAGGGGCATTTGGTGTTGTAAGTACATATGAACAAGTCTATAACATGCAGAAAAAAGACAAGGGACGCAAATTGTGTAATGGTTACAATATGAATACTAACTGACCTGGTCGATGAGCGGTCTCCGGTAGTTGTTGGTCTCCAGCAGGACGCTCGCCCACAGCTCAGCATCTTTACGACGCACCAGGTAGCGGGACAGACTCTTGAACAGCGAGTTCTCATTGCACACCTGAAGAAATACAAGACACACAAAAACTGTTAATATCACAAGCAACAGTTCAGACATGTCTTAGAACTAATAAATGAACATTAAAACAACGACCAAAGTAACCATTCATTAACAAAAAGTGCAACACAAGATGCAAACTGTTGCATTCGTCATGTAGCTTGATGAGCACAGGGGAATGGAATTAGTGCCGTGTCCACATGGAGCATTACTTGATGTACTGATACCGTCCACTAGACTCCTAGTTACGTCGCGAGCTGCGTGCATGATTTAGTTCGGCAGCCAAATACCGCAAAATAATCTGAGACGCGTTTGTGTGTAATTGTGTTTGTGTCCCGGGGGAAACACTCACAGGAAACACCGGCTGTTGTTATGCCTGCTGTGACGTTAAGTTACCGCTCGTAATGATGCCGTTACAAGCTTCAAAGTTGTATTTATTATCTGAATTTGGCGAAACAAGTTTAATATTCTAAAAACCAAAACTATGTTTATTTGAAATCAGATGAAAACAAACTGCCGTGTTATCTATATTACTATACACTTTTCATTCATAATTTCAGCGGGAGGGAGTGGGAGCGGCGGTGGAATAAGGGGAATGTCCACACAGACACCTGTCCACCTTATTCCACTGTTAAATAACCTGTTCAATACAAACATGCCACTTTAATTAAATAACATTTCTGTGAACTGATATTTGTTTAGTGAGCTTATTAGAGGATGTTCCCTGAAAGATTGTAACATGTCAATGAACATGTCCGACTTAGTATATTTGTTAATAATTACATACAATACATGGAATTTGTGTGTTCCAAGTGAATCTGCGGCCCCCTGGTGGCCAGTACAAGAATGATGTGGCCCCCACCACCATCCAAGTTGCCCATGCCTGACATAGAGCTTTTTCCGAGGAAAATGTTTCAATTGATTCAGGAGACATGCCGTCAAATGCTACCATCTCAAGAAAAAACATTTGTGTTTTCTGAGCTCTTCGCTTTTTTTGAGCAGCCACACCAAACTTCTAGATGAAAATATTTCATGCTGGCATCACTGAGGAATTAGAGAAGAAGCTTGTTTCTGGCCGTGTCTTTCAGATATGAACTATCATAAAGACAAGAAGCTAGTTTGTGGGAAGATGGGCCAGGCTGGGTGTTGCTGCGGGTGATTGAAGTACTTTAATATGTACAACATGTACTTTAATATGTACACTATGTAGTAGTGTGGTACTTTTATCTCCATACGCGGATCTTACTCAGTCTACGGCGGTCAGAGTGAGCGGTGAAAACTCAGTCAGACAAAGTGGGAGAGAACCATCTTCCAGTGTTCATGGTGAAAAAACAACGTCAAACTAATATATAGTTGGACTAACAGATAATAAAATGCCAGGGGGCGAAACTACTCTTTCATCCACATCAGTGATACTTTGTCAAAGATATTGTTGACATAGAAACAAGTTTAATAGAAGTATGATTTGGCGTTAGACTCACATGAATCAGCTCCTGGTCACACTGTCCTCTCTCGTAGGCCACACAGGCCAGATGGGGGTCTCTCTTCTCGCAGTACTTGCCCACCACGCGACTGTCGTAGAAGGGGTTCTCTCTCAGGAAGCGCTCGGGGTTGTTGTTGCTGTCGATGTAGATCTTGGCCAGGGCGTTGTGGGTGGCGGGCTCCTCGCAACCTTCATGAATGCGAGCTTCTAACCACGGCAGCAGCAGCTTCAGTCTGGAGGAAGATGCACAGTCAGTAACAGAAATACATGTGCTGACTCATGACTCTATTCACCTCATGTTTCACCTGCTCTAGGGCGCTACCGCATCGTCTTATTATAACTTGAGAGAGAGTACTTCCGGTTAGCTGCTAGTGCTAACCAGGAAAAACCAAGCCCCCAGGAAGTGCGCTGGACTCTGAGGAAACTATTTGTTGTGGCCAAACGGTGGTACTACACTTCCGTATCAGTCGCTGGGCCCGTAAACACTTTTCCCCATTGACTAACATTGGGAAAGAGACGTCTGTAAATCGTTGGATAATTTTTTTTGAACTAAATAAACTACCCAGTATGAACGTTTGTATAGCCCTTATTAAAAACATTCGGTTCTCAAGTTGTAAAATGTGCTAATAACGTTATTCTGAGTTATTTTCCTCTGCATTATGAACGTGGATCCAACCCACGGGACCGCGCCGCCCGGCACGTTCATGTGACGTGTTCAGTACTACATGAGTTTCACCTTTACCCATGGATGCTCAATAAGAACGGATTATATGATTATATGAATACTTTCGTGACGTTTCGCTCTCTCTCTTGCGCCAATGAGCAACTCTCATAGGAATGAACGAGGCCCCGCCTCCCACGCTGTATCCAGTTCTTATTATCCATGGGAAGAACTGACACATGCAAGTAAACCAAAAGTGGGAAAAGACGCAGCGCTACTTCAGGTGAATAGAGCAAAGTGTTAAATGATTTCCCTCTTTTCTTACCGATTTCTCTTCTCTACTTCAGCCACCAGCTCATCGGTGGAGAACTGCCCTCTGACCACCAAGATCAGGTTCTTAATCACATCCTCAGCACAGTCCACATCCAGCAAACCCCCGATGACGACTGGCAGACGGCTTGGGTTAACCTTGAATAAATGATCATAAAGTTACAAACATATTCAAAGACAAATGCACAACTAAAGTCTATTTCAGCGGCTGTCCAATGTCTGAAGCATTCCTCGTATCAGTGACTATAAAACGTATAAAGCATCGAAGGAAGGGAAGAGAGGAAACAAGAAACACACATTTCCACTCGGCTATGAAGCCGTAATGTACCTTCTGCACGTAGATCTCGATGTATTTCTGCAGGCTGTTGCGGTACAGGTACAGAACCAGGTCGTGGACAAAGTCAAAGCGGTCGCACACGATGATCAGCGGCAGCTGGTCAGTCAGCTTGGCTTCCTGCAGAGAAACATAACAGATGAGAGGTGACAGAAACATGCTCTGTCTGGATTCATTAGTGGGAGAAAGGTTAGATGATGTTATAAATAAGGCTGCCCCCAAAGGTCAACTTAACATTAGCTGCAAGTAATGCAAGAAGGCTTTTTTGCTAACACACATATTTTTTCCATTTTCTGCGTATTATTTGTTTGTTGTATTTATTCACATTTTTTAAATAAACAGTAATGTATATTTTCACTTTAGTTTTACAAAATTGCTCATGTTATTTTGTTGATATTACAATTTAGTTACGCATTCACAAGTTGTGTGTGTCCTTGCTGCTTGTTCTGACACACATTAAGAATCATTACCAGCGCTTCTGACGTTAATATTGTCGCATGTGTACATTTTAAATCACCTATCATGCTATTTTTAGGCAATAGCATAGGTCTCAGATGTATACAAATATATAAAAAACATGTCTATGAAGTGTTTTGCTCAAAATACCAAACAGATCACTCATTCTAGCCATGCCTCATATCCCTCTATTTCACTTCCTGTTTCAAAAGTGCTGATTCGGGGTATAAAGCTTAAAAAAAGAAATTTGATTAAAAAAAAGGAGGGGGCTGAGCTCATGCGGGACCCGGCAGCTACTGTCTAAACTAAATACTGCGGTGATGAAACGCCATATCATGGATTATCAAGGATCTGAAACAGTCTGGAGCTCAAAGGCTTTCTCTCTTGCCGGTTACACCACAAGGTGAGTTCCTTTTATTTCCTGCTTCTTCACACACATGCTCTCCAGTACAGGTTAGCTCTGAGTGTTAGCGATGCTAATGTAAACACCGACCATATTACATCCAAAACAGTCGGGCAACGTTTCTGATAGCAACGTTTCTGATAGGGCCGTGGGTGTAAAGCCAGCCCACATTTCCGATATTACGTAATATCGGACGCACATCTGGATCAGCTCCGTTGTAGCCCCGTTTTTAGTTTTGGGTACGGAGGAAAAGAGAGAGGGTTTTATTTTCTGACGCTGCGTGAGTTCCCCGACACACCGGGGACACATGTTTATGTATAAAAGACATCAAAAAAGTGCATTTTGCATGATAGGTCCCCTTTAAAGTCTCATTATTACAGTTTTATAATCCAACGTCCTCTGATGTTACTCATAACGTTTGTTCTCAGCCCTGGAATCATCATCATCATCATCATCATAACCATAAACGTGTGATGACTAGTTGATTAATTGCTCTGAATTTATGAAAAATCCTTAGTCGAGGGAAGGCTTAGTTATAAAGAAATGTTTTTTCTGCACTGGTTCGTTTCTGACCTTGAGGAAGTTCTTCACGCGTTCGGGGTCGTAGCAGTTGCTCTCTCTGCAGATTCTCTCCACCTCTTTGATCTGGCCCGTTTTGCAGGCAGCCTGGATGTATTTGAAGTGGACCTCTGGATCCTGGCTGAAGTTCACAATGGACCCCAAGAAGTAAAACAAACCTGAAGACAAAAAAAGGAACACAAACTGAGTGCAACCATCTTTTAAAACAGTGTTTTCTCTAAATGGACATGGTTTATTCCTTGTTTACCTTCAAAGCTCTTGAAGGACTCGAACAGCTCAGTGAGGGACTGGGTGGAGAGCTGCTCGTGGTACTTGGAGGCGACCTGGACGCAGATCTGCAGGTTCTGGCGGATGTTTGCAGACAGCATGGCCCTCAAACACTCCAGAGAGTCCTCCACTGACAGTGAGCCAAAGAAATTCACCAACCACTGCAGAGACGAAGAGGAAACATTGAGGAATACAGGGAACAAAATCACAGTCCCATTTTAGTATTTTCCCTTGGGCTGCGTTGTACCTCTGGGTTGAGAAGGTGTGTGTGCACCACAGCACGCTTAATATCGTACAGGTCGGTGTAATGCTCCAGCGCCCTCTGCAGGAGACCGGCCTTCTCACACAGCTGAGCCACATGAGCGCGGTCGTAGTGGGTGAACATCTGATTGCCCAGGATGGCGTCTGCAACCTGCAAGACCGGACACAGGGGCAAAAACATTTCAACACTGTCTGAAGGTATGTCTGAGACAGCACACTTTGCACAAAGGAAATGCAACGAGAATAGATCTGGATAAATGGCAGTCATTAATTTGTAACTCAGCAATATGGTAATGTTGGCATGTATGATCAACTGAACTGAATTCAGTTAGTTTCTGTACCTGTGGAGCGTGCACCAGATTCATTTCCAGCAGGCGTGTCTGCAGGGGTCCCTCCATGGGTCTGTTGTTCTTCAGGGCATCGAGTAGGAAGGATGTGCACTGCTGGATCAGGTTGTACTCCATGAACACATCAACGATCTGGAACAGAGAGAAATAAACAAAATAATAATCATTAATGTCTCAAAAAGACTACATATTGTCAGCCCTATTCTGCTTTATTCATGTGGTGTGTTGTATAGTTTTTTGTGCAAGTAAATGCATGTAAAATCCCAACGTTTCCTCCAGTTTCTCTCCCACATGTTTGCCAATATGATGAGATGTAGGTGCTTGTGTTATGAATTCATGGTGAAAACGCAGGGACGCGGGAAGTCAGTCAGAGCTGGGGGTGCGCGGGAATTACACACACACGAAATGCAGCAGGTTTTTTTCTAATCAGAAGACGATTTATTGTTGATTGAGACGCAGCCGGGTAGCAATAACAACGCACTTGAACTTTATAGCGCGCACTGCGCACCGGATTGTATAACAATAACAGATGCAGAGTTAACAGATTAAAACGGAAGAGGCCTACATGAATAATCATCGGTTTCTAACCGTGACAATTTACACAATTGCACATTTTTGTGAATTCGGCTATATGCTAGAAAAGCGATAAATGAACGTTTTTATTTATTTTATTTCAGTGAACAGAGAGCAAAAATCCGAAAATATTAATAACGAGTAACTCTGAACTTCTCTCTCACTCTCTCTTCGCGCGCACACAGCATAGGCTACAGAACACCGAAGGTGGTCTTGCGCTCAGGGGTGGTGGAAATAAGTCACAGTCTGTGCAGTCATTTCTTCCGTAGCAACAGCTTGTGAGAGCAGCGCATTAATTGGTGTTCGTTTTAATGTTTGTTGACAGCCTCCGTTGATAGGACTTCTCATGCTCCCTAAATGTTTCCCCTGCCTTTCGCCAGTTGTTAAACCCTCCTTTAACAAAGCTCCCATCCCTGTTCTTGTCTGCACTGACGAGAAGCAGACCGCATTATCATTTTCTTTTATATAGTGAAGCCATGTCCACTGTTTAAACCAGCCTGAATTGAAGGATTGGGTGAATGTTTCCTTTCCAAACCGCCTGGCAGGGAATGTAAAGTCCTTGGGCTGGCAAGGCTCTTCACCGAGGGCAACTGAGTTGTTGTTAGCTGCTGAACGGGGGCAACGTCGTTAACAAGAGCCGCGAGTGTTCTCTCCTCCGTGTGGCTGGAGTGACAGCTGTCTGTGTCCACCTGCAGGGACTCCGAGTCGATAGGGTTTTTTGGTTGTTTGGCTTTGGGGCCATTAAAGAAATCTAATATTGTTTTTGGAGACATAGAAGTAGCAATACTAGTAGCAGACTATTACTTGTCAATTCAACCGTGATTTTTCGCACGCAACGTTTTTCGTTAGGATATTTTCGGTGTAGTTACACAGAAAATATCATAACAAAAAATGTTACGCGTGAAAAATCCCGGTTGAGGAGCTTGAATTGACAAGTAATAGTCTGCTACCTATTAATGATATTTTCTATATATTAACCATTTAAAAAACAACCATGTTTTATAGACTGCTTACACTAAAATGCTAACTCAAAATAAAACTTGTTTTATTGATTTGTTTAGTGAACTTTTTGGCGTTGCAGTTACAACTCTCCGCCAACAGATGGGGGTGCTGCAGCCCCCTCAGCACCCCCCCTTCCTGCGTCCCTGTGATTTTTTTTTCTTTTTTTTACCTGTGTAATATCAGCAAGCGGCTCCTCGTCCTGGACCAGCATCTGGGAGAACTGCAGGCCCTGCTCTGGGCTGATGCGCATGACGTTCCTCAGCAAGAAGATCCAGTCTGGAGTGTAGCCCACCTACAGGAACAACAACAGCTTTAAACTACATATCCAATCCATACCACTGAGGTTCGCCATTTTACGGAGACATGTGAACTGCTCTATCAAAATCAGTCAGACGCCCCAACGGCTAGATAATCATGAATTTATGTCATTTATGTTTTGGTTATTTTGTGGTTTTGGTTGATTTTAAACAAATTATTGGCTTTAAAAATATTCAAATATTGTTGGCACATCCAGAAGATACATTCGACGTTGAAGCGTGTAAAGGAATATTTGCAGGACGAACACAATAAGGATATTATTGGAAAGCTAAGAATATACTGGTTCCAACGGTGTGTGTAACTCTAGATGTGTTTCGTGGTCGATGTGACTGATTTTGATAGAGCAGGTCACAAAGGTAAAGACAACAGCAAATCACGACGCAGCAAAAGAGTTTCGTCTCCACAGCAGCCTAGTCGGATATTAAATATAAAATAAAGTCAGGCAGCATCACAAACCTTCTTGGCGTAGAGGACAATCTTCTGGAACTGTCCGGTCTCTGCAAAGCACTGGATGACCTTGTTGGGGACGTTGGCCCTGAGGTAGACGCTGAGGGCCAGAGTGGGATCTACAGACTTCACCAAGTCTCCGAGCTCCTCAGAGCACTCCAGCTGCACACACACAAACACAAAAACAACACATTGTTTAGGGTTAGGGTTACAGCAGATTCAGAGACAGTTTCATACCACAGGCAATAAGACTGCTAAACAACTGAACTGCTGAAACAACATCTGTTAAACACCTGAACTTTTGAAACAACATCCATAACATTCATCTGTTTGCAACTTATTTATCTAATATATCATATTCCAATTACTTGTATATAGACTCTTCTTGCACTATTTTATCTGTTTTATTGTGTTGCACTGTGGAGGAACCTGTGACCTAAGATTTTCATTGTCATAACTACACTGTAGCGATGCACACATGACAATAGAAGCCTTGAATCTATAGAATTTCCAAAAAGCAGGTGTGTTCAATACATTGACAAATCAAACACTGGACACACACCTTGTCCTCTTTCAGCCACTTCTCCAGGAGCTGCTTGCGGCCCTGCTGCAGGACGGGCCTGCACAGCTCCAGAGACTCAAACTTGTTCAGTTGGCCTTGGTCCAGCAAGATGCCAAAGTACTGGAGCAACGGAGACGTCTGGCCCGGCTGGGCGGGAACACTCTGGAAACGACGGATGGTGTCTGGGGTCCGCAGGATCCCCTGGGGAGAAAACAGGAATGGAGGTAATTTAGTAACAGTAGCATTAGGTTTGGGAAGTAACTGATTACATGTAACAGGATTACGTTATCAGGATCCAAAGGTAACTGTATGCCCCTAGTTACAGTAAAAAAGACGTAATCAGATTGCTGTTACATATCTCAAAAATGTCTATATGTTCATAAAATATTGTGTGTGAGGTTAAAGGTGGGGTAGGTAAGTTTGAGAAACCTGCTCGAGATACACTTTTTGTTATATTCCATGGAATGCTCTTAACATCCCGATAGCAATGAATACATTAAGTGCTTTGACAAAAGATCCATAAAAAAATGTCATCAGTGGAAGCCGTGGCGCTGTAAAAAGCACGACCAATCATCTGAGCCGGCCCGGCTAAAATAACTGGATGGCCTACCTGCCTGTCAGCCTTCCATCTGGGCACAAACTTATCTTGTGCCCTCATTGGTCATGTGCGCATTCGTGTGTGTTGGAGGAGGGGCTCTGTAAGGAAGTGGCAGATTTTTTCCGGCTGTGTATTTTCAAATTCTAGCGATCTCGAGCTGGTTTCTCCAAAATTACCTACCCCACCTTTAACTGTGTGTATGAAACTAAAACGGAGCATTTTCTCAGCACAGATTATATTTCTGCTTTTCAAACTGTAGTATGTGTTTCATTGTTGGTGTATAGGCTACTGCCTGAATATGCTGAATGAGAGGCAGCTTTTCCTGTCAATTAAAAACATTTTTGATCCTAAATATCTTGGTTTCTGCTTTTCTAAGGTCACATTGTTCTGTTGTCTTACATAATACACTTCAGTAAAAAAACATCTTATTGATATTTATTTTCTCTTGGATTTCTTGCACTTGTCATTTACGGGTAACTAGTAATATGTTTAAGGTACCCCTCTCAACCCTGACAGTGGCAGTACCTTGGGTGCGTTGGCCGCCACCTTGGCAGCCTCGGAGTAATTCCCCGCTGCAAACAGAGTGTTGAATTTGCGGGCGAACAGCTCCTCAGCACCGGCGAGGTTGTTGCGGACGGCCATGCGCAGCGCCAGGTCCGGGTTCTGGAGCACGTTGGTGATGTAGGGAATAATGTTTTCCTCCTCCACGCACACAGACAACACCTAGAGAAACACATTTTGCACTCTTTATTATCTGTACATAATAGACGATAAGTCATTTGACACCTGCCTGGTATAAACAGTGCACTCTATTGACGCTCAAATCTCTGGATGCAAAAATAGATTTAAGTGAATTAGATCCTAAAACCTGTACTTGTCACCTTCCTAAATTACAGGGAGGGATTGCCTGGTGTAGTATTACGTGTGTGTGTGTGTGTGTGTGTGTGTGTGTGTGTGTGTGTGTGTGTGTGTGTGTGTGTGGTGTGTGTGTGTGTGTGTGTGTGTGTGTGTGTGTTACAGAAAGCTGTACAGGCTAGAGCTGCAGATAAGAGCACAGAGCAGTAACAGGATTAGATTGTGTCTGCTTGGCAAGGCTTAGCCATCCTGCTATGACTGTCACGAGATGCCCGACAGCGAATATGCTGCTGCACTCGGTTATTTTCAGAGAATTCTCTGTCAAGGTCACACGACAACACCCAAGGACACATGCTGAGAGACAGAGGGCTCAGGGATAAATAACCAACAAATATCAGAAATAACATCAAAGAGTCCATATTCTGCTTTTTAGGATTTCTTCCTTGCCTGAAGTGTGTTCTAAAGGTTTGTGTGCATGTAAATGGTCTGCAAAGGCTACAATCCCTGCGTTTCCTCCAGATGGAGTTTTCTCTCCCCCCCCCCCTCCCTCCCTCCCTCCTTCCTGAAACACCTCCATTCGACTCCTTTGTTGACTTCTGTAACATAGTGACATCACTATGTAACACTCGCGCGTCTATTTGCTAGCGCTCCAACATATTGTACGTGATAGGCTAAGGGGCGGGACATCTCTAAGAGGTTGACCAATCACAACAGTGTCGGCCAGCTAACCAATCAGAGCAGTAGGGGCACAAATGATGGCCTTATTATGCTCATAATAGCAATATTAGATGCTAATCTGTGCTTTAATGTGTGCTGGAATCGTGCTTCGATACTGCTCATGTGTTTGTGAGGATATGTTCTTGGATGTTTTTCTTGACATGTCATCAACCTGCCAGGGACTGCAGATACAAATCACCCTCCATAGATAAATCTGCCACTTTTACATGATGGACTACATGATGAGTGCTCATGTTGAATCATGTCCATTCTTAAATAATTATACATTTGAATTAATCCCACATATATCCTACAAACATTTGTTAACCGATACCTGATGCCATTTCATCCAATCAATCCAAATAAGAAGTGGCCTGCAGGAAGGAATTGCTTTTGATAGTTAGTTCAACATCTATGTCAGCGTACCTGTCCTTTCCTGTTGACTCCGATGATGCCGGCAGTTGGCTCATGGGGGGCGGTGACGAAAATGGTCTCCCCGCTGATCCGGTTCATGTAGATACAGGTTCCAGTCTCCAGGTCATACAGGTGGATGTAGCCGTATTTGGTGATAAGGAAGACGACGTCTTGCTTGGAGCTGATCTACATGTGCAGAAAGAGAAATCTGGTTAGGAAGTGTAAAGGAGAAATTAAACCAGGGCTAAGTAATGCCAGGTCAGAGAGTGTGGTCACACCCTGAGGGGAGTTTTGGACTGGCCTTTTGGAAAATCTTTTTTGTTTGAAGAAATAACAATGATGCACCACAGGAGAGTTTTGACCCATGTGGCAAATAGTAGTTTGAAAAAAGCTAACAGGCTCTACGTGTCTTCTTGTAAGTGGTTTTGTTACCTGCATGGCCACAGGGAAGTCGTTCTGTGCTTCTGGAGGAAAGAACACATCGACAGCTTTCTTTGGGAACGGCTGGTTCCCAGTGGGCGGGGTCCCTACTTCAATGATATGCAGCTAAAAGTGAAAGGAAGCAAAAGGAGAAGCAGTCAGGATACAAGAGCCTCTGAAAAGTTCCTTATACACACTTGAAATGAGTGTTATCCTGAGCTCTTTATCTCTGCAGGTTAGTTAGGTTGCGTTTAGTCTCGGCAGTGATGTCATTACCTTTCCTCCAGCCTGTCCTCGCACTGCAAAGCAGAACAGGGTGGATTCTTCAGTGTTGCCCTCCATTTTAAACTGTGCAAAGCCGGCGGCATGCCCCTCGATGGGCTGAGACACCTTCCTGTCCACAGAGTACAGCTGCATGGCTCCAACCACACGGTTTTGCTAGGAAAAGAAAAAATCCACATCAAGGCGTTATTGTTGTATTAAGATCCTTAATGTTGATTCTTTAGCACCTCTGCTTGCGGCACAAATATTGGTTCTGAATTATAAGGCATTTCTTTTAAATAGACATTATTCAAAGTAGAAAAAACCCACAAAAATTAAGGATGCACTGTTATCAAGTTTGTCAAACGATATCAATGCCGATGTTCATTTTATTAGAATTTCTTATTTTTTTATGAGCCAGGAAAACACATTTTTTTATGGTAATGAGATATATTTTATACCAATTAAAAAGGTAGGATAGGTAAGAATGGAGAAACCAGCTCGAGTGCGCTAGAATTTGAAAGCACGCAGCCGAAAATAATCTGCCACTTCCTTCAGACTTCCTTACAGAGCCCCTCCTCCAACACACACGAACGCGCACATGACCAATGAGGGCACGAGATAAGTTTGTGCACAGATGGAAGGCTGACAGGCAGGTAGGCCATCCAGTTACTTTAGCCGGGCCGGCTCAGATGATTGGTCGTGCTTTTTACAGCGCCACGGCTTCCACAGATTACATTTTTTAATGGATTTTTTGTCAAAGCACTTCAGATATTCATTGCTATCGGGATGTTAAGAGCATTCCATGGAATATAACAAAAAGTGTATCTGAAGTGAATTACATACCCCACCTTTAATAGATATTAACAATAATATACGTCACAAGCTTTTAGTTCATGCATGTACAGATAATGCAGATTAAGGAAGAACAGACATGGCCGCCCCCTTTTCAAGTTAACAAACAGAGCCGTTGAGAGGTTTTTATCCTACAGTGACAGCGGAGGATACTAAAAACACCAAGTTCAGCGTGCTTAAAGAGGTATATATGAACGATGCAGTTTTACTAAATTAAGTTTTGATTATAAATATGAATAAACTGTTGCAGTGCTATTCTGCCGCAATAACCGTTTGCTAAGGGTGAGTATTAAGTACGGTTATTAACGACATTCAGTCAGAGTGATCACCTGTGCCGAGATGCCGATGAGCAGCAGCCACTTCTGCTTGGCGTCCGTCCGGTAGTTGATGATCTGACATCCTGCCAGGCTGGAGTGACGGTCGAACACTTTGATTGGCTGAGAGTCGCCCTCCATGCTCCAATGGTAGACCGCGTTGTCTGTGACCAGGGCGACGGTGTTGAGGGAGATCCACTTCCAGAAGGTCACGTCGTCTGTCATGGTGTGAGCCTTCATCTTGCTCTTCATCTCGATGTTGAAGATCTGCAGGGTCTTTGCCGCTGTGGACATCAGGAGAGAAGGTTAACGCAGTGACCCCCACCATCAAAAAAATGATGATAAAAATAAAATAGAAGCACCACGATCATTAAGTGACTACCACAGAAAAACACACATTACAGCAGACTCTGGGAGTACACACAGGATTCGGGAATCGGGCATACCAACGTCCAATCACTGGATCCATGTGTTAGTGACACCGAAGGACCAAACAAGAAGCCAGAACCAGAGTGATATCAAGAGGCAAGAGCAACAAAAGGGCAGCCACTGTGGGATCTGCATTCAGTTAGGTCTGATGCATTTTACTGAAAGAACAATAACAAATCTGCTTTAAAGAAAATGCAGTTTCCCCTCATTCATTTCAATGAGGCCACTGTATTTGCAAAGCAAGGGAGATTTTTGAGCTTCAATGTGAACGGGTCTCTCTACTCTTGACCTGGTAGTCAATGTAATGGACATAAAGAAATGAATGTCAAAGGCTGATTTATGGGATCTAATAGGCTGTGCATTCCAATTAACATTAAAACGAGTGGCTCTATTACTCAAACTGAACTTCCTGGATACAATTTAATGTCTAAATATTAGTACTGTTTTAAGTTTGGATCCCTGCTTGGAGACATTAATATCACTACTATACTTTCTGTGTTTGCAGATTACAGAAGAGAATTAGGGCCACATTTGATCTGACGAAAAGTCATTTTTTTTTATCTGAGAGATTCTGTAATTTAACTCAGGATTCTTTGATTTCAGAATTCTCCCTTTTTTGTCGTAACAAACAAAAAAGATCAGTTTTGGTCATGTGGCACTAATCCGCTTCTGTAGCAGAAATACATGGTGCCTAGTGCAAGTTAAAGTAAGGTCCGACCCCTCCTCCCCCCCACCACCTACTGGAGAAATGAGTCTAGGCGTCTAGGTGGCCCGTTTCTCTTGAGGGATTCACACTGAAATGTTATCCTAAAATGAGGGAGATGGGAATTTGGGGTGGGTCTGAATTAGGGCTGAACGATTAATCGATTTTGAATCGAAATTTGAAATGATGAGATTATTAAATCGCAAAGCCTGCGATTTTTAAAAATACGTTTTGTTCTTTTCTTCTTGTGTGTCAGTCATCCACACCAATCAGAAGTGCTGTGCTCCACATGTACCAGCCATTGTTAACCAATCAGAAGTGGCCCATGATAGAAGGTGATAGACAGATTGATCCAATCACCTGCCAAGTGCTTTTGAAAGTGCCTGCCCTTTCCAAATGGCTTCCAATGGAGCTTTAGATGGTTTGGTGAAAGCATCCGAGTCAGGTTAGTAATGCTCCATCACATGTGTTACATCTATTACAGGGTGAGTCTTAAACTGAAGCTTGACTTTAAAGCAACCCAACGGAAGTTTCATGTAAGTCGTTCTTTCACTCGTAGCTCGGGCTGCGGGGGTGCTAGAGACGGGAGCACGTTGGTACGACCTTCCTCGACGGAGTTATGGCCGCATTTTACAATAAACTTCCGTTGGGTCGCTTAAAAACAAATATCGCAAATCAAATCACTATATCTGTCAGAAAAATCGCAATTAGATTATTTCCCCAAATCGTGCAGCCCTAGTCTGAATGCAGATTGGCAAAAGACGACCACAAAGCACACAAACAGATGGGATGAGGAAGGACGCATCACACCCATACTACTTGGTATCACTCCAGGAAACAAACACCAACTCTTTGTGCCCAAGACATATATTTGAGATGGAATCTAACTAAAACACATAAGGGCAGTACAGCACATGAGTGACAATGCATACAGTGATATTGTTAAACAAATGCTACAGGAAATACAGACAAAAAGTGAAGTGACGATTATTCTCGTGCAAAAACACTGTAACTGCACTTATAGGTTATTCAACACACACTGAAGAGGTTTGATAAGCCTGAAGATTACTCCTTTGACATAATGTGAAGAGGAAGTAGGTGAACGTCTTCCAACTGGCCAAACATGGGGAAATGACCCCGAAACACATGTGGATTCATCTCTGCAGATTCTCTTTCCATGTGTTTGTTATGAGTAACTGTGCATCTCCCTGTCATCTCTGATCGTACCACAAGGGGCACCAAAGCAAGACATGTTCCAATACTTCATGGAAAATCTGAATTATATCACAACAAGAGCCAAATTCAGATAAGCATCAATTTGAAGGAGGTGGAGAACTAAACCAACGATGTGCCGGTCAATTTACAAATCTATAGGACTGTCTGATAACCAACACACATACATATATATAAATATAAAACTACTAAGAGTATATTTCATTCTAACTACTCAGGCCAATGGCACCACATTCTAATAATAACAACTAGTGTTTCATTTTCGCTCCACACATACGTAAGGCACATTAAATATCTTTA
This sequence comes from Harpagifer antarcticus, assembly GCA_902827135.1. Lineage (NCBI taxonomy): Eukaryota > Metazoa > Chordata > Actinopteri > Perciformes > Harpagiferidae > Harpagifer > Harpagifer antarcticus. Next base: position 6,040,235 of record CADEHL010000999.1, read on the forward strand.
TAGAAACTTTCCAAAAGACAGCTAATCCAGTACCTACAGTTAATCAATACATGTCACTGCTTGCTTGATTTCCCCATTGCTTAAAGGATTATTTTAAACCCTTTTACTGCATACTGTGCATTACTACCAACCATTTTCCAAGGCACATAATATGTTAATCTATGAGGTATGTTGCTTGGTTCAGGGTTTGTCGTCTTTCAATGTTAAATTAAAGATTATTTAAAGACGATTCTCTGGCAGATGATGATGGAAGTGCTTGCGTATTGTGACAGGCAGTTTTAAAGTGATGTAGGAACTGTACTATTGAATGCTGACATCCTTTTTCAAATGTATTTAAAAAGGGCAGCCATTATTCGTTCGGTACAGGCTTTTCTGTCGCCTTAATCTTTTACCTCCAAATAAGAAGTGTTTTCATTCAATGGTCAGCTGTAATATCAAATATATGTACAGCAAATGGGACACACACACACACACACACATACATACACAAGAAGTCCTTTAAGCTGCCCTCTTGATTTTGCTATGCTTGCTTTGCGCTGTTATTGTAAAACCAAGCATTCATTACAAAATGACCAACTATGCAAAACATCTCAAGACGACAGAGCAAACAGGAGTACACTTTGACAACTCATGATATGTAAAATTCAACTCACCGTCTGCAAACATAAGAAAGCAGTAGGAAATGAAAAAAGAGCAAAAAACAAGCAAAATAGACAAAGCATTCATGACAGCACGACAGTTTACTAGTGCTACGGCTACCTGTCCTCAAATATTACATTTTAAATTCTTACACTGTATTTCAGTTACCTGACAGACAGCTATGAGGTGGTCTACATATGAACATCAAAATGAAAAGCAGACTGTGACAGCTACGTAACTGACTGACAACACAAACCAAATTTACACAAATGACCCGATGTATTAAAAAAGCACCGTGTGTGAACGGCCCAAAAAAAAATTACTTCTGAGTTTCCACAAACTTTCCTCTCTGGGTGTCACGTTAAGCTAACAGTGCTAACAGGTGCTTTGTAGCATTAGCTTACCTTTAAGGGCAATAACTTTGCTGGCAGGGTTCATGATGGCGCTGTCTGCGGAGATGGGCCGGCGGATGGGGTTGTTGGGGTCGGCCATGTCGATGATGACCACCTGGGCCTGCTCACCCACCTTCTCTCTGATGCAGATGAACTTATCAGACTCCATGGTCAGAGTGCTGAACCCAATGTTGGCCGGGTTGATTCCCAGGTTCTGGAGCTGAGATATGAACACACGACTTGTTTAAAGAAGCAGCCCATGGACAACACAGTCCAACGCAACAACATCGTGACAATACTTATTAAAAGGTGTGGTCTTTTAGGTAAATATATTACATATCTTAAAAGGCATCCTCCATAGAATCATTTGAAAGCACTTTTTTAGACAGAAATACATCATACGAATAGATTGGTGCAGTGATGGCGTACTTTTGAAGGCCGAGCCAGAAGTTAATATTGCAAGAGTTCCAATGTGATTTTGGGTTATTGCAAAAAATAATCAAGCGTTTATGATACCAATGAGTTTTGAGGTACAAAGCTAACATTGGGCTATAACATTAACTATACAGCCTTTGTTTCTGTATGAAAAGTGTCTTTGGATTGCTTAAAAGATAATGAATTATTATTATAAGTTATTCCAATTCTGCAATGGATGTCCACATTGGGGCTCTGGTTTAATAACCATTATGAACTGCAGGTATAGATGTGCAGTGCCCTCCTTAAAGACCCTTCTTGTGGTCCTCGTATCAGTTGCAATACATTGTTGTGTGTTTCTATTATGTTGTCCATCCCATCTTTATCATTAAGGCTTGGCTAAATAACAGAAAAAAACTCTCTGTGTATACAAATACAAATGTAATAAACTGGAGAATATTGACTTATAGTTAGAGGTCATCCAAGGTGCTGCTTCCTGAATGGTTCATTTCTTACATTTCAGGGAGAACAATAATCACAGATACATCAAGCAGCTGAGATCTTTGATTAAACAGACTATTCCCCATGCCTTGGGACAATTACGGATAACGCTAATTGTGAAGCCGTGTGCAAACGGGGGAACTGGTTTTCGTTTTGATTGAGGAAACCATGAATTTTATTTGTTGAATCTATTTTTATCTGTATCTCCCACAAGGAGAGATTCTCTGAATGAAATTGTTAAATGGTCTAGCATGCTGCTGGTTGAGTCACAGCTTAACCCAGGGTCCCTCCCTGAACACCACACAGTAATGACCGGCTCTATTGAGATGACTCTTCCCACCCTGTGCACACTGAATCCACTGCTTAGTCCTGATGGAGGTTTAGATTCAGAACAACTCCCAAATAGTACGTTTTCACTTACAAGGATTTGGCTTTGGGGTTTGGCATATATAATAAACACTTTGTAGAGGATATTTAAATGTTTGTTTATTGTCTTATAAGTTATTTGTTAAATATGTGACGAGATTGATGTCACGTCTACTTCAAACACATCTACCAACTGTTACGAATGCAGTTAGATACACCTGATCCGGATACAGGTGTTTTATGAAATTAGGGGGAGGATGTAGCTCAGTTGGAGTGTGCTGGACTTCGAATCAGGGGATAGTAAGTTCGAGTCCAAAGACCTGTGACCCTGGGCAAGACACTTTGCTCCTGTGGGGATTGTCCACAGTACTGCATGTATGTAAGTCGCTTTGGATAAAAGCGTCTAACAAATTACATGTAATGTGATATAAAACATGCTAAAGAGGCGACATGTCTTAACTTAACGGAAGAATAGGTGGACCGTGCCTCACCTCCGACAGCTGGGAAATAAGATAATATATGTTCCAGGTAAAATCCACTACAGCCCTGTCGTGACACCACATTACTGAATAATGGCATACGCTTAGTTTGCAGCAGACCACGGTTTCACAGCTACTAGTTAGCTTAATATCACATTAGAGATCCCATGCGATAATGACTTTATAGCTACATGATAATAAAGGTTGAAGAGGTTTCAATCACACATTTACATACATGTTTCATACTGTGAAAAAGACCCTAGAGAGATTTAAGATTGATATTGATTTTGGGAAAAACTATACAACTTCAGCAGGAGGACACTTTTATAAACTTTAAGGGTGATGGATTTTATACAAATATTGTATCTACTTGTTGACATTCACAAGTAGAAATGGACTGTCTCTAAATCAAATTTTGCAGATTTTTACTAAGAATTACAAGAATAAGGAACCACTATTAAAAAGACAAGAACCAAATGTGCATTTGATAAATATTTTACTTGAAATGTGCCCTTTTGTATTTAATCACAATTGTATGTATATGTTCCTATTTTATTTTTTAAGATACGATAAAAGATAAGATTTATAGACTGATACTTTATTGATCACAATTTTGGAAAATAAAATCACCACAGCAGCATACATTGCATAAATTAAATAATATACAATCAACAATAAAGCTAAATATATCAGCAGTAGAAGATAAACAATATACGCCAAACAGTGAATATATACATGACAATAATGAAAGATATGCATGTATAGGGTGTATATATATATATATATATATATATATAGAATACACAATATAAATATACAGAATATAATGTATCTATGTACATGTACCCCTGATGTCAATCTGTTATGTGTATATAATGTTTGATGTACATATATATATGTTATATATAATAAAATAAAAGAATAAGAGAGAAAGAGGGAAAATATGACAGCTACATCAGAGCAGATTAGCATTTAGCAGACTGAATACATCTCTAGTGACGTGAATGCAACATCACGACCCATCTACTGTAACGATAGCTAATATACCTAATGTTTGCTAACCTAAATGTAGCCATGTAGATATCAATAACACAAGAACTACACACTGAAGGTCATGGAAGCCTGTTTAATGTAAGTATTGTCCCCCTGTCCGTCGATGACAGCTAACCTCGGCTAGCGTAGCAACAGCATCAGTGCAATGAATGAGAGATGCTAGCCGTTAGCTGCTGACTAAACGGGGGAGGGGAGGTCATTCATTTGCTGCGGGTTTTGAACTGAAGATAACTGAATACACCGTTCATTCCTATGAGAGTCGCTCAGTGGCGTATGAAGCCCAAAATAAAACGACTGTAGATTCAGAAGGTACCCGTATGCGGGCCCACAGAGCATGCGCAGTTGAGTTTCCCTCAATCGCCGCCTCCGATCTCCCTCCCTCTGCCCAGTCAAATGAATGGGGAGAGAAAATAACACTGCATTCAGCTTTGAGCGCATTTTACAACTTTTTTTTGCAAAAATTCGTGCATGGTAGTTTATTTAGCTAAAATAAAATTACACGCTGATTTACAGAAGTCTCTTTCCCAATGTAATTCAACGAGAAAAAGTATTTTTGGGCCAACGTGACGTCAGGGAAGCTGTAGTACCACCGTTTGTCCACTACGACCATTCCAAAAATTGTCTTCAACAGCCGGCGCACTTCCTTCCTGGGGGTTTGGTATTGACGTTAGCTTAGCTAGCTAGCTGTCAAACGGCAGCTAAGCGGGTACAATTAAGATATAACGATAACGTTTGTTATGTGTTCACACATTGCTATAAAGGTTTGCTAACATACCTGCAGGTGCTCCTGGAAGCGGATAGGTAGGATTTGAGCCATGGTGAGGGTTTCCTTTTAGCTTCTCCTCCTCCTGAAATCCTAGCCGTACAGCTAGCTATGCACCGCACTAGCTTCGACCTCCTCACTGTGTAGGTCGGAGCCAGTCAGTGAAAACAAAAAGACACGATAAAAGGTAAAATACGGTGTTGGTGATCGTGTTTCCGGAATCTGCTACTGGTAAAAAATGTTAGATATGTCCCCCTTCTGTAAGTGCCTCCTGCCCTGCATCGATGGATAGCAGTGGCTGATCTTCTGTCCGAAATCCGCAATGGCGGCGGAAAGAGCCTGCTTCAGTCCGGAAGCATCCAGGGAGCTCTGGAAGGAAACTGGTCCCTGAACGCCCCTGGGTTAAGGATGGAGGGATTTCATAATTTATTATTTTTAACATAAGAATAATAAATACAATATCTGTGTTGTTGCTTATCTTTGTAAGAATTGAACAGTAGTTTATCCTCCTTAAACGAACCGCATAAATCGCGCATGTGCGTCAGTTCCGTTACAATATAGTGCATTACATTAAAAATAAATAAATGGTATCTAGTTCTATTACATTATATTAAAATAAATACACATCAGATTTGTTTTTGCTACTTGTATTTATATTTACACTATTTCTATTTTTATAGTTTTGGTTTACACGTTTGTTCTTCCAAGAGCTGCAACGATAGGTCGATCATAAGTAACATATTTATCTATTTTGATAATTGATCATTACTAAAAGAAATTGTGCAAAAATTACAGAAAATTATGTTTTTAGGAAACTTCTTACTTAATTTTGAGTTGGTAAAACAAGAAACTTAATGCAGTGGACATTTCATTGACCAAATGAATCAATAATGAAAATAATCAGCCCTAATTATTGCACTTTGTTTGCACATAGCTCTGCACCTGAATTGATATAAGGATGTTTGCACAATATTGTTCCTCTGCACTGTATACAGATGTTAATAAAGGCAGAGATGCATGTCAGTTCAAATTAGTACACAGTCTTTTAAATCCATGACAGCATGTTGTTAAAGCTACAGGCAACCCTTCTGAGGAAATATTAGTTTGAAAAACACAAACAAGCAAACAGCCAAAGTTAGTGAAACCAGGCAATTAAACGCATTTTTTATAAAAAAGAAAATCACTTTGTCAAGTTATGGGTATTTTTGGGTGAATAATACTTTAACATTTCCAATTTAAGGATGTTAAGTCAGTCAGTACATTTTTATTGTCTAGAATTATGTCATGTGAAACACAGCTGAAATTGTTACAGAAGTTAAAATAAATTTGTTTTGAATCTAACAAAAAAATACGTGCATATCATTTTTAATCAGTCTTTAATTTAAATGCCTCGCCTTAACAGGAGTTTTCATTTAAGTGCAAGTTTGTGCAGTACAGCCCTCGTCAATTCATAGAAAATGTGTTATAATTCAAAGAAATCTCAAAGCAGGAAGCAAAAGATGACTCAAGACAAAGAAATGCATTTCAAGAAGCAGCTGTATTCGACTATAAAGGCATTTCTAATCCAGTGTCTCTAAGCTGTTTTCTTAATATTTCAGTGTAAAAAGCCTAGACTCTATTAGAAAAAAGAAAACCCAAAATAACATTTCATAAGAAAAACAATCATTGAAAAAAAAAGAAAAAGAAAATCCCCCATTCACCAGTCATTTCAATTAAAATAGAAACACCATTTTATTTTTGCTAACATTTTCCCTCAAAACAAATATATATTTTTCCTTATATATATATATATATTTATATATTTATTCTCAAGGCAGTTGGTCATGGCCAAATTAATTGACCTCATCATGGCCGTTTGTCATGTTTTTTTAAAGTTAGAAAACATAGCTAGAATGGAAGAGAAATAAACTAGCGGGAGCACAGTGAGGGAAGCACTGCACCGGCCGACACATATCTCATGTTGAGTGAGAGGGAATAGTCTGTCAAGGCAGCGTGGCACACTTCCTCTGGAACAAGTGCAATACATTTCTCACACATCACAAAACTACAACACACTCCTCTTTCACAGCACTCCGTAAGATTCCCTTTGCTTGTCTTCTCCTCGTCCTCTCATTTCTCGCAGCAGTGAAGGCTTGTTGTGCTGTTTTTTTGTCCACTTTGACGGAGACACACTGCAGCAGTCAGGGAGTCTCTGATCCGTCCTCCATTGTTGTTTTCCACCCTCCAACTACCATTACAGACTAACCACAGACGTCTGATGTGAGCTATCTGCAGCAGTGTTTGAGGTTAGACAATTGTTTGCCAACTGAGAAAAAAAAGGATCCCAGCATCTTGTTATTACAGTAAAAACGTGACTAATACATCGTCCCTGAATACTGAAGACTGCTCTATCAGTACATGGTGATAGCAGAAGGGAGAAGACACAAGTAGCAGGGTTTCTGCAGAAAAGAGGGTTATGATGAGTGTACATGATGGCAAAATGTGGCTGTAGCTATGTGCTCTGAATGGGATGAACAGAAAATCACGAGAGAGGACAGGATGAATGAACAGGGGCAGGGGTGGGATGCATGGGACCACCGTCGCAATTTTGTTTAGAGAGGGATGATGAAAAGTGCCGGATGGCGACATGAGGAAGTTCCCTGGGTTACATGAAGTGAATATGCACGATGCACTTGTAAGCAGGTATGCTCACATGTTTTTGTGTGAGGGAAAAGAGAAGATGTGTAGGAGGAAAGAGAGAAATCCCTGGGCTACATGGGAGGGTGCATTAGAGGAGAAGTCCCCAACTACCTCCATCCATCACACCCTCCCTCACACCTGAACCCCAGCAGGACTATGTGCTTCTCTTCTGCAGCTCCTGAACGAAGGCTGGCGGAGGAGAGGATGAAACAAGTATTTAGTACACAAAATACTGTATTTTGAAGATCAATATAAAAAGACTTTTTAATGCAAATAATCCTTACCTCCGATAATTTCTTCCTTGACTTTTTGTAGTTCTTTCCGCACCTCCTCCAGGATTTCCTGCAAACAAATGGATTGTCAGTCATGGCACAGTTACTAGTGATCTGAGGCCTGTACTACAAAGCCAGTTTAACATAACCTGGATCTGTTTGTGTTATCTGGTTTGAAGGGGCCCTATTAGGTTTACTGTGACATGTTTACTGCCTGTGCTGCAGCACCTCTTTTCAGCCTCTGTCTGAAACCAGAGCCCAGTCTGCTCTGATTGGTTAGCTGGCTGGCTGGCTGTTGTGATTGATCAACCATTAAGAGATATTCCGCCCCTTAGCCTATCACGTACAATGTGTTGGAGCGCTAGCCAATAGAAGCGCAAGTGTTCTATAGTGATGACAGTATGCTCCAGAATTAAACAAAGGAGTCTGTGGGAGAGAAACTGTTGCTAGGCGAGGATGAGAAACTCACCTGTTTCATTTTCTCTAAATCCGAGTCTTCCATTCCTCCAGCATCGTTACCGTTGTTGCCAGCAGGCTTCGGCCTATTAGAAGACAAGAAACACAGAACCAGAGAAATATTTATTAAAGTTTGTGTTTCAGAAAAACAAGAAGAAGCCAAGACGGTCCATGGCACTGCATTGACAACGAGCACCTCACCAGTAGTAGTAACAGAGCGATGACGAAAAAGTGAGTAGAAAGTTGTCCACAAACCAGAGATGCCAAGCCTTTCTGAACTGATAGCAATTCAGAAATGAACACCCACCGAAAAAACAGGAGGACAGCATCGAGCCCAGCGCTCAGAAGTGACATTAACCATTAATCACGCCATCAGGCCGAATTTCCTTTTTCAGCCATGACACGCCCGGCTGGAAAACCTACGAGTCCCCTGGGTGCATGCTACTCTCTGATCCATTAGATGGTGCCATCCTCTCTGGGAAATGCTTATGTCTACTTACCAGCAATGAGAACCCAGAAATGTTGAGTAGTTTTATGTTAGATATGAATAGAAAGAGTCGCCAACATTTAAAAACTGCGAGATGCTAACTTGCATATGTTGGGCAATTTGCACAATTAGCATAGGTTGCGTTACTTAGCATTAAATAGTGAACAGTATACCTACTGGACTCTGAACACACTGATGGGCCATGGCATGAGTCGTGTGGCGACCACTGCGTGTAGAGACCTCAAGATCAACATTATTACCTCAACTGTGAACCGTCTTTTCAAATTGATAAGCAATATGTCCAATACAAACAGTCCAGCATCCTTTAAAATCTTAAGATGAATCAGAATCAGCCCCTCTGGACTACACATTTTTTTATGCTGAAAATACCAGAAAAGGACTCAGCTTGATCAATAACCCCCATAACCGCCAATATCATCCAAATTGGCCAATCCATTTTTAATTGTCCATATAAGCTATAATGCTAATTAACATCCAACATATGCAAAGTAGCCAGCAGCAGTTCCTAAATTCTGTTCACCCGTACTGGACATTTCTAACATGAAACTTTGTGTAACTCAACATTTCCAGTTTCCCGATAGGACTCTTTGAGCGGTCACAAAGACAAGATGCTGCGCTAACCTGCAAATAAAAGCACGGGGGGCTAAAGCCATGAGTGAAAAGGGGCAGCATGTATACCTGGAACCTTGGGACAATGAGGGGGTGGAGTCCATGCTCTTGGTGACGGAGTTATTCCTGTTAGTGAGACACACACACTCCTCTTAGAATGAAAATGGAAGACACACAAGAGCTTGACAAAGACGCATGTTCACACACTCGCACAGATGGACTCTCAGGGTGAGAATAAACACCTGACACCTGCGGGGAAAGGATGTACTGCATGGAAATATGTAAAGGCTGAATTACCTGATCATAGACGACTTCTCCCAAGGTCTTCTCAGGGTGTCTGGGAAGGATATGCAAAGGACAGCATGAGTTTTCAAGGTCAGATTAATTTCCGAAGGAGTGTATGTGGTCTACAATCTATTCCCATTTGTCATTTTGTTTTCTTTGCTTGTATGGACTAAGGCCCCGGGGGCCAAATCCGGCCTGCAACTTCATTTTATGTGGCCCCACAAGAGCTTGCAAAGAATATAATACGTTTATTATACGGTTACATGCCACTTTACAGAAGCAGGTTGCCCATAAACTACATGTCCCACAATGCATCTCGTGTTGTGACATGCGCACTGAAGAGACACGCAATTATTTGCCCTGGACTTCTGCTTTCAGACGTAGTTTTACTAAGTTATTATCCTATCCGATAATAATCCAATTCAGAGGCAATAATGTAATATAATACATTATTTTATATATATTATATATTTATATAGGTACAACCGGCCCTTTGAGTGCAACCTTTATGCGAATGTGGCCCGCAATGAAATTGAGTTTGACACCCCTGATGTAGATACAGCTGAATGGAGAGCCGTAGACAAAGGTGTGAATATGTCTGTATAAAGAAGCAGCAACTAAAATAAAAGTGTTCAGTTCTCACCGCTTTGACCTTGAGGCTCTGAATCATCCTGTAAAAAAAAAAAAGAAACCCTTAGTGTTCAGACTGAGTCATTCTCATCATGCCGCTTCTATTTATAAATATCAGCTACAGTGTCAGGCTATATCAAAAAACACATTTGTTGATTATTTTCAGGGACACAAATAAATGCCATCTCTTACATTTTCTTGTGGCTTCGCTGCCGGCTTGTCCAAAGTATCTGTAGCTTTCCTCCTAATGAGCAGAGGAATAGAGTTCAAACACCACACAGACCTGGACAATATATACAGCCTTTCAGTAGGATGCGTATGCAACCGATAAACAAGTCTCATTTAATCAGTGTGGGCATTGTGTATTTGATCTAACCTTCGTGCTAGGATGGCACTCATTTCTCCCATCAGACCTCCTCCACCTCCTCCGCCCCCCCCTCCTCCCCCGGAGGTGCTGCCGCGGCTGGAGTCAGCTCGGCCAATCGGAGCTGCAGGAGCTCCGTCCTCCTGCTGAGGGCAGCAAACAGCAGAGAAGAGTTCAGCGTGTGTGTGTGTGTGTGTGTGTGTGTGTGTGTGTGTGTGTGTGTGTGTGTGTGTGTGTGTGTGTGTGTGTGTGTGTGTGTGTGGGCATGATGACTCAGTGACTGACTACTGATGGCTGCAGGAATCCTAGCAAAGCAAGTAGGAACAACTCTAGGATCGGATCAATGCAGCAGCAGAAGGCCGTTTGTATTATAGATGAGAGCAGCGCTACTTCACTGCCCGGCTAGATGACGCCACGCCCTTTTTGTTGTGGTAGCAAAGAGTCGACGCCAAGCTGAAAGTATGGTTTATGGTGTTGAAAAGCCGCTTTGCTCTGTATTGCACGTCAAACAAAAAAATATATATATTATTATTATATAAAAAAAGACGATACAAGAAGATATCCGAGGCATCAGGGCTCCATTAAGAGGACGGAGATCGCTGGTCAGTCGACACACGGGGAATGCCTCATCACAGCTATATTATGATGCTAATGAGGTTAACGTCAATCGTCAAAGTAAACATGTGTGATGTTATAAGTCAAAGTAGTGACTGTCGGTGATGCATTCAAATCTGGCTGTGGGCGGCAATTCAGGCGAATAGTCGACTAATCGTTGCAGGTATGGAATATATTATGATACGTTGGAAAAAATGACAGCAGATATTTTCACCCTAAAAAGGGGCGGGACCATGACGCAGATGGAAATGTCCCATATAAGTTACTCTCGTGATTTAGAGAAGCACAAAACAAATGTAATTATGTTGCTTCATGAGAAGCTTAAAGAGTGACAGGGCCGTAACCAGCGTACTCACCTTGGAAACTTTGCGCAGTTTAGCTCCTGCTAAGGCAGCCGCTAAACCCCCGGGTCCTCCGAGACCACCACCTCCTCCGCCTCCATCACTGCTGCCACTTCCTCCTCCTCCTCCACCACCACCACCACCACCACCACCTCCACCTCCTCCTCCACCCCCTCCCGGAATGGGTAGGGGTGGTGCTGGCGGAGGACCTGTGGGAGGGGGTCCCGGTGGAGGAGGGATGCCAGAACTAGGTGGAGGTCCAGGAGCTGGAGGAGGGCCGGGGGGTGGAGGAGGAGCCGGTGGAGGGGGGGGGCCTCCAGTGGCCGGCGGGGGAGCAGGAGGTACAGGGACTAAAAAACAAAAACAGAAAGGCCCCATCAGTATCATTTCTATTATCCTATTTGAATCTTTAGACGGTGAGAAAGGACATTTCAGTCTCCCTGTTTGTACCACACACTCAGATAATAAACATACAGAACATCTGGTAGTTTATGCATTTATAAAAAGGTGCTCATCAATCACCCTCATGTTGATCAGTCATTTTTAATTGATCTGTTGTGCGTCGTAGCTTTAGCATGTTGCCCACCCGTGCTCTGCGCCTGTACATGTGCTAACAAACCCTGGTTGCTCCTATCGTAGTGAGGTGCAGTTGTTTAGGTGTGTGCTGATCAGTCTGCGTGTTTCCTGACCTGCAGCAGCTTGTCGTTCTCTCTCCAGTCTCTCATTCTCCAGTCTCTCGTGCTCCAGTCTCTCTCTCTCCTGCTGCTCCAGCCTCTGCTGCTCCAACCTGCACATCAACAAACATCTGTCACCAACACACATCTGTAAACATGCTAAATAAAAACATGTCATCAACGGGACGGATAAATGAAGCAGAAACTTATTATCTCACACATGCATTTGCACGTGTACAATGTATTTGAAGGTTTGTATTCCTACAGTTTTATATGATATACATATTTTATTTATTTCTGTTATTATATTGGGCCGTTGTAGAGCGTTTGTACATGAAGGTCACCATAGAAACCAGTTTGTGAAGCCTAATCTCCTGAACTGAGGACTACTGTTCAACAAGAACACACTTCAGTGGAGGGCAGCCATCAACCCTATCCAACACCTATTGTTTTCAAACAACTCTAAATCTCTAAATGTAGTACTTGGCACAGTGTTGAGCTATAATCAGCCTTTACTTTCAATATTTTGAAAGAAAGTGGATTTTACAGCTTCCGATTAGCCTATCGCTAAAATCGTCCACTGCTGGACAGGGTGGCCTAATTCCAGCCGCCTCAGTCACTACAGCCCCCCCCCCCCCCTCATCAAATCTGCCTCTCACAACAGCTGTATACACAACAACACACACACACACACTGACAAGTGAGAGTCGCTGAGATTTACAGCTGATCCACTTAGGCGGAGTGCACAGGAGGGGGGGGGAGAAGGAGTGTTTATGTATTTCTACTGGTGAATATTATGAATGTATGTTCATCAGAGCTGAAAGCATTCATGTGATGTAGCACCACCTGCAGCCATGCTAGATTTACAACGTGTTAAAGGCTCGCTAACCAGCCACCAGGGAAGGGAGGGTTACTATGTAATCTGTTATGAATACGAGTTAGAAAAATGTGAACCAATCCAAGTGTCACAATTAGGGTTGCAAAATTCCGGGAATTTTCAAAGATGGAAACTTTCCACGGGAATTAACGGGGAATTTTCTAAATTGAAGGTTGGCTCTTCATAGGGAACTTAAATATAGTTGGGGAAAGTACATTTCAGCATAATCTTGACTAAAACAGATGCCATTCAAGTACACTTGAATATCCATGCCATTCCTCAATCACATAGCAGACTGCTTACTGCATGGCTATTGAGACCACACCCCCTACAGGCACTGTGCATTCCTCCATCAGATGCACACATGATTTCTAGAAGTAATATTTAACTCAACATTCATGTTTTTGTTCTTCAATGAAACAAATGATTGTTCAATAAAATAATTAAAACTTGTTCTGTTCTACTAACAAATAAATCAGTTTAAATATGTTTTTTAATGAATCATTTTGCATGGATGTTTTCTTATGACAAAACAAAATGTTTATATGTATGCTTGGATATGATACAATTCGATTACGTCAACTCCCAGTTAGTTCCCATGGAAAGTTTCCAATATGGAATATTTCCAAAGTTCCCCAGCTTAACTTCCCACGGTAATTTACCGGAAACTTAGCGGAAATGTTCCGCCCCTTTGCAACCCTAATCACAATGTAAAAGTAATGTTCCCGAATGACCTCAATATCAAATGTAATGCAGATACATCGAAGAGAAAATAAATATCAATAAGATGCCTTTACAACTTGGTGTATTATGTAAGATAACAGAACAATGGGACTTTAGAAAAGAAGAAACCAAGATATTTAGGATCGAAAACCTGCCTTTCATAAAGGATATTCATATTCAGCCTATATCCCAACGATGAAACGCATGAGCACATACTACAGTTTAAAAAAATGTGAAATAAGATCTGAGCTGAAAATGCACTGTTTTAGTTTAATACACAGTTAAGATCAAACACACTATTTTATGAACATACAAGTTCACCTACTGAAATAAAAACAGAACAAATGAACCAAAGAAAGTGAAACCATAAAGCAGATTCAGGCCGTAGGCGAATAGATTCACATTTAAAGTGTTAGCCTACAGAACAGTTCAGCTTACAGAGAAGAAATGAAGTCTGATCCTTTTACAACAAACACTATCTGCTCTTTTTAGGTTTTTACTACATTTTAATCCTTCTAGTAATCCACAATCTTTAGAAATGTAATCGGATTACATTTTGTCTTATGTAACTGTAAGGGAATACTTTTGTTGTATCCTGATTACATATTCCTTTTACATGTAATCCATTGCTCCTCAGGCCTGGTCATCAGCCGCTGGGTTTAATAGAAACTTGACAAGACAGTCCTCGGAGCCAATCACAAAGCCTCCCCTGCTGTGCAACATATTACCTTTTGGTCTAAATGAGATTAAAACGTTAATCCTGCGGCGTGCATGGCATCGCTGCAAGTCTCTATCCCACAGATAGATGGCGATGGGAGGCGTGCGCCTTGCTGTCTTTCTAACCTTTAACCCTAAGGGGGCTGAGGGAGGGTTTAGCACTGTCACACTAATGCCATCAAATCCTCTACATATGTGTGTGTGTCTGTGTGTGTGTGTGTGTGTGTGTGTGTGTGTGCAAAACAGGACTACCGCAAAGCCAAGACAGCTTGACTTGCTATTGATTGTTATGCAACTAAAACCCAGAGGGTAGCTTGCTTAGAAACATGAACTTCACATGGCCGCGCAGAACAGCAAACAGTGAGTCTGCACGGTGAAACAACTTGCTTCTGCTTTTTTAACAAATACTGACACTTCTGCTTCTTTCTTTGTGCTGAATACAGCTGCAGACTCAGAAGAAACCGGGCAGTATTGTAAAGGTGCATACACTAGGGGGGCACAGTTTGGATACAAAAACTATAGAGTGGTGCAGTGAGGAAGTATTTGTGTAGGCAGTGCACGGGTTAGCATCATAAGGGCTCCCCAAAAATCCAATGGGATTTCTTAAATTGGAGTTTGGATTATTGCAAAAAATAATCTGTGGCAAATCGTTGTTCAATTGGAAAATCTCCACATATTACCACCACTATGATATATACTTTATTTGTCTCATACTGCCTGTGCTGCAGCCCCCAGTCTGCTCTGATTGGATTCCCGAATAAAAAGTGGCTGGTGGTTTATTGAAATTAGAAAAAAATAAAATAAAGTTTGGTGAAATTACCTTCGCTGTTCCAGCTCTTCTGGAGTAGGTCCATTTGAGACTGGACGGGGGAGAGTTGCGTAGCCTGGCAAAGTACAGAAAACATTATTAATTAAAGTGGAAAATTGTTGTGTATGATTTTAAACATTCTTGAACAGTTTATGATTTGTATTTTATGACACTCTTTGAATTGTATCCAGCTGTTTGTGCTTCTTTCGATGTACACACCTTCTTCTACCCATTCAGATGAGTGTGCAACCTCTGTAGACAGCCGTCATATAACAGAAGGGGCAGAAGAGGGTTTTATGGTGTTTAATTGCACTAGGTTTGCCACACTGTTCAATTGTTTCAACAGTAACACGTTTGCAACGGTTCAAATCAGATCTAATGACCCAGAATAAAACAGATATAACAAAACAGTGCAGTTAAATATCACATTTTGGCACAAAGAAATCTGCAGAAAACCTTGGAAAATGTTTCCAACAGCTGGATTATGGCAGGATAATGTTATGGTTTTATGTAGGGAAAAATACGTCTATTATTCTAGTATTCTATTATTCTTAATACTGCGTATAGAACCATCCTTAGGGCAGCAGAGCGGAAACGGTGGAAATCCAAACACCAAGACGACCTCCTAACCTATCAGGCTCTCCTCTTTCTCTGCTTCGATCTCTCAGGCAAAAAGCACTTTCTTTCAAGATAAGATCCAATCTTCCTATTCCAATCCCTAAAAACTATTTTCCATCTTCTCCTCCCTCTTGGACCGTCCCAAAGCCCCTCCCCCCTCCTCCCTTCTGTCAAGCGACTTTGTTAACCACTTTGAAAAAAAGGTTGATGATATTCACTCTTCTTTTTTTGACTCACCTTTACTCACCGCTGGGTCACCAGACCCTCCTTCCACCCACACACTAACCTCCTTTTCCCCTCTCTCTCCAAGTGAGGTTCTTACCCTCATTACCTCTGCCCGTCCTACCACCTGTCCTCTGGACCCTATCCCCTCAAACCTCCTTCAGACTATCGCTCCTGATATTCTACCGTTTCTCACCCATTTCATCAACACTTCTCTAACTTCTGGTCACTTTCCAAATAGTCTTAAGAAGGCAAGAGTAAACCCTCTCCTAAAGAAACCCACTCTCAACCCGTCTGATGTTATAAACTACAGGCCTGTCTCTCTCCTCCCGTTCCTGTCTAAAACACTTGAACGCGCTGTCTTTAAACAACTCTCCTGTTATCTCCATCAGAACAACCTTCTGCATCCGCACCAGTCTGGTTTCAAGGCAGGTCACTGAACAGAAACGGCCCTCCTTGCTGTCACTGAGGAACTGCACACTGCCAAAGCAGCATCCCTCTCCTCTGTCATCATCCTTTTGGACCTGTCCGCTGCATTCGACACGGTGAATCATCAGATCCTCCTTCGCACTCTCCAAGAACTTGGAGTTTCAGGCTCTGCACTTTCCCTCATCACCTCATACCTCAAAGACCGCACCTACAGGGTTACTTGGAGAGGGTCCGAGTCCGACCCTTGTCAATTAACTACAGGGGTCCCTCAGGGCTCTGTACTTGGCCCCCTCCTCTTCTCCTTGTACACAAACTCGCTCGGATCAGTCATTAGCCCGCATGGTTTTTCACACCATGGCTACGCTGACGACACCCAATTAATTTGGTCCTTTCCCCGCTCAGAGACCCAGGTCGTCGCACGCATCTCTGCTTGTCTAGCTGACATCTCTCAGTGGATGTTTGCTCATCACTTCAAGCTCAACCTTGACAAGACTGAACTGCTTTTCCTTCCAGGAAAAGATTATCCCACTCTTGACCTGACAATCAACATCGGCACCTCTGTTGTTTCCCCGACTCAGACTGCAAGGAATCTGGGTGTGACCCTAGATAACAACCTGTCCTTCACTGCAAACATAGCTGCTACAACTCGCTGCTGCAGATACACACTTTACAACATCAGGAGGATACGTCCCCAGCTGACTCAGAAAACCACGCAGGTTCTGGTCCAGGCTCTCGTCACCTCACGCCTAGACTACTGCAACTCCCTCCTGGCTGGTCTACCTGCATGTGCCATCCGACCTCTGCAGCTCATCCAGAATGCAGCGACTCGTCTGGTCTTCAACCTTCCAACATTTTCCCACACCACGCCGCTCCTCCGCTCCCTCCACTGGCTTCCGGTAACTGCTAGAATCCACTTCAAGACAATGGTACTTGCATACCATGCTGCGAATTGATCTGGCCCTTCCTACATCCAGGACATGGTTAAACTGTACACCCCAGCGCGTGCAAAACGCTCTGCATCAGCCAAACGACTCGCTGCACCCGCACTGCGAGGGGGACCCAAGTTCCCATTAGCAAAAACACGTGGGTTTGCTATCCTGGCTCCAAAATGGTGGAATGAGCTCCCCATTGACATCAGGACAGCAGAAAGCTTACACACCTTCCGGCGCAGACTGAAAACTCATCTCTTTCGACTCCACTTCGAGAGATAGAATTACTAACAAAGCACTTATATACTAATAAAGGACTGGCTTATCTATAGCCAGTTGAGTAGCACTTGAAATGTTTGGCTCTATGAAACCTGATGTACTTATACGATTCTGTTTTCTTCAAGGTTGTGTCTTCCTGGTCGAATGTACTTTGGATAACAGCGTCAGCTAAATGCAATGTAATGCAATGTAATTATAAAATACAGATCTTTGCAGCGTCCGATACTTTAGATGAAAATAAGGAGCCCCTCCCCACGCCCCTCTGAGTGACATTTGGTTAAAAATAACACAATGGTGCTCGAGGAGGAGATTCAGGTGATAAGGTGGGGAGGGGGGGGGGGGGGGGGGGTTACCTTGGTTGGTGATTGGCTAATGGTTACACAAGACAAAAAATCGTTATGACATCATAAAGTGGGCAAAATCTGATCAGCTCATTTTCAGACAGGTTTTTATAGAAATGGATCAGGACAAAAAGAGAGAGAATCTTTTTTCCTGAAACTTTCAGAGTCTCTTTCCACAGAGGAGACACATGTTGATGTAGAAGAGACATGAAGAAGAGGGGACACATGTTGATGTAGAAGAGACATGAAGAAGAGGGGACACATGTTGATGTAGAAGAGACATGAAGAAGAGGGGACACATGTTGATGTAGAAGAGACATGAAGAAGAGGGGACACATGTTGATGTAGAAGAGACATGAAGAAGAGGGGACACATGTTGATGTATGAAAGACATTAAGAAGAGGATTTTGCATAATAGGTGACCTCTAATATGTAAGCGTGTTATAAGGGGGATAATGTGCAGCGAGGCGGTCAATATTGTGTTTTGTGCCCAACGGTTGCTGGTGAATCTTGTGACGTGTTTATTTACCTGCGTCTGCCATGGAGGTGATCACCTCCAGAGCGTGAGACATGCCGTTGGCGAACAGAGTGGCATCCTCTTTGCTGCCGAAGTTCAGCCCCCACACCTGCCGGGCATCTCTCCACTGGTGGAAGTTGGGCGTGGCCTGGTTATACTTGAGCCCTTTCACTATTGGACAGTTAATAACCACCTGGGGAGAAAACAGCCAATCAATGCAAGGGTAAGAGCTACACATGTTTATCATTTTATTGAGATTCAATTCTGCATTTTCAAAGACAACAATACATTACAATACAAGGACAATGGTGTTGCACATAAAAGGACAATTGAATAAGGGGTGGAGAGGAATTACAGCGTCAATTTATCTTATGCATCTGTATCCATGTAATACGTAGTGTAGACACGCATGCACATGGTCTTGCATCTTGTCTTATTTGCTTATTCCACTAACGTTGATTATGTGAACGATATGCATTGGTATATCAGCATCTTTCTCCACAGAGGAATTTACTTTCTGAAAACTCTATAACCTGCTGTCTGGGAACAGTGTTGATGTACGGCTGATGTTTCTTGTGTTGTATATTGTGTGAAGAAACTCAATAAAGTCTAAGTGTGAAAAATGATATCTTCAGCTTTATTTGTGTTGGCCTGTGTTGGTTTGTTTTGCACCCAGCAGGTGGCGTGACGCCGTGAGCCAGCAGGGGAAATGCTCTGGGTTTGAGTGAATGTGCTGACTCGCCATTTCACTATGTGTTTAACAGCCGCTGGATTCCACAGAGCAGATGGGAGGAGAGGAGACCCAACCAAAATGACCAACAATGGTTTAATAAAGCTCAGAACCTCTCCTCTCCAGATCTAAGGGACATTTTTTATTTTATGAACAAGACATACCCTTGTAATCATCACCAAAGATTTCATTTAGATTGAAATATATTTACCTTCAGTCATTCAAAAATGTCTTTTCTTGTCGTAAATTAAACATCCTTGTGATTTCCAAACATATAATATGCACCTGCACATATGCATGTATATATATTGAACTATCTTCCCCTCATATCTGTATACTGTATATGAAGATACAGCTGATCAATTCAATCTTTCTCTAATAAGAGATTCTTATTCAATTTATTTATTTTTCTTTCTAGCTCTCGTTTCTTCTTATAATTGCCTCAGTTTGATTCGACTATATGAGCATGGATGGGATGGGCCTTTTTCTGAGGTTGTTGTTGTTGAAACTGTTTTTCAATAAAGTTTGGGGGGAAAAAAACATGCAGTGAAAAGAGAGGGTAGCAAGAGAAACACATTACAATTAGGATTAAAGGGGGCATATTATGTTATTTCTTAAGTTAAAGAAGGCAGTGTGTTCAAAAAGCCGTAATGCCTGTAGAAAAACATTTACACACCGGCCCTAGTGATCATAAAAATGGGCTGGGACTCAAATCAACAAAACGTTACTCTTCATAACGACAATCACAGGCAGTAGGAAACATGGTAGTACATGGAAAATACAGCCCCTTATATTCTGCTCACATCCTAAACCAGATTGCATGTCTCCATTAGACACATATAGAGTCCTTATTGGGAGTCATGCTACTTCCTAAATTGTTGCAGGAAACGGAAGAACAAGCTAACTATCTGAGGAGACATAATCCACTTTAAGGCCCGTCTCTGGGGAACACGCTCACTCCTGAATGTTTAAAGGAGGAGAAACAGCAGTCGGGAATAGACCAACCCAGACATAGTGTACTCAGCTTTTTAACGTCTGCCCACCCTTATCTATAAAGCCATATCTGGTGAGTCATAGCGTGTTGATAAGGAAACTTTTGTTCCCCTTTGACATGACCGGTTCACCGGACGGTCTCTCTTCTCATTGTGCCAATATCACGCCCAAAGATAACACTAGATGCTCCACAGAATCACCTTAAAGAAGCCATATTCTGCGTTCCCTTACATGTAGTGTGTTTTATAGGTTTGTGTGTATGTAAATGGGCTGCAAAGGATAACACCCCCCCCCCGTTGCCTGAAAAAGGAAGTTTTACACAATAAACACATGAAACTCATCTGTAAGCTTGGTATTGTGTACTCGCTTCCTCTCGAGCATTTGCAGAAGTGTTCACATAAAAACAGTAACACACACCGTTACTATGGCTACTGGCAAGATTAAGTGTGCAGATATTTGGCAATAAATCCAAATAAGATCAATTGTATCAGTAGAGGTGATACCAGTGCAGTTGTTCAGCTGTTATCAGTTGTACTGTAGCGGGTACACAGTCCAGGCTGTCATTATGCAAAGTACATTATCGCCAAATAATGCACTTAAAATAAGCAATAAAATGGGAGTGATTGACAATAATGCTTTCTTAGGTATTGTTAAATGATCATAAAGGATATCTATGAAGTCACCTAGGTCTTGGTGCAGGAATGAGTCCTAAATCCCGGGAATGAGTCAGCATTTTAGCCTTAATGGTTTTTTGAATGTGTTTTTGGTTGTTCGCCTGAAATAGGGTCAAACTGAAGACATTTTTGTTCTACGACGTCAGTCAATACCCTACTGGTGAATTAAAAAAACAGCGGTCGCTAAGAAGTGTATAAATGAGAAATAAACGTCATCACGCCCAACATTAGCCGCCTTAAGCTTAGCGGTGATGATGTGAAGTCATGTGACCGTGATGTAGTTCCTTTTTAGCCTAATGTCAGAAATCACAAAGTGGTGTTAACATGTGCAGATTATCCTGCTGAACG
The DNA here is from genome assembly GCA_902827135.1 of Harpagifer antarcticus. Taxonomy (NCBI): domain Eukaryota; kingdom Metazoa; phylum Chordata; class Actinopteri; order Perciformes; family Harpagiferidae; genus Harpagifer; species Harpagifer antarcticus. Next base: position 6,061,480 of record CADEHL010000999.1, read on the forward strand.
AAACGTGTGGGTATCATAAACGTTTATTTGCCAAGGAGTTCGTTTTCTACAGTAATTTTTTGTGCAGGGAAACAGGGAGATGCTGCCTTCAGGGTCCAACGTAGAAATATGACATCACTGCACCACAGTGTACCAGATGTAAGGTTATAAAACGAATGCTAGTCCAGAAGCTGCTACACACCTGCTGGTCCGTCTGCATCTTGCGCCCCACTATCCTGAAGGCGTTGGTGGTGGGGTTGTGATAGATCTGGACTCGGCTGAAGGCCTGAGGCCCCGCGCCCGCCGGCAGCCACTTCTTGTTGCCATCGTCATAGATCATCACAGTGGCCCGAGCCTGGCAAATACTCGACTCACTGCAACACAGAGGGAAAGACAGAAAGAAACGTTCATTTGATGCAGTGTATAGATTTGAGATTTGACTTGTAGATAGCAGAGGAATCAGCACAAGAGACATGTTACACTGACTGGAGACCACTGGACATCAGTAGGAACCATCACTACCTCCATCATAACTACCACCATGCACTGGTTCATCATTTGAAAACGGAGGACAAGCCTTTAGCTGAACCATGCTCCAGTGTGTTGAAGTGTCACAGGAGTGTGAGATAGTGGACAGGGTCAGCACTGTAGGAACAGATAGGGCTGATAGCAGCAGAGATAGTATGCCCCGTGTAGCTCACATTATGCAGAGGGGGTTCACAGAGGTTTTGTCCATGCTGTAGCGAAAAAACTAAAAAGTCGGACTTCACGTCAATAATTCAGAAATCCTGTAATAGTAAAGTAAAAAGCCCTCTGATTTCTCTCACCAGTTCATCATGACTTTCTTTATCACAACACCACACATGTTTAGACATATACAAAAGGGAGAGAATGAAGGACTGAGCGATAGATGGCAGAAAAAGTGTTGATCTGAGAGGAGAGAGAAAGAGTGTGATGCCAAGCGAGATGGGAGGCGAGACAACAATGGAAGCTGACAAAGACGGGAAGTTGAAAATCTTCCACCTGTGACACATCAATCTCCACCTCCACACACTCCTCCACCAGCAAACATGTGCTGTGAGATCAGCGACAACACATTTATTTATAGTCTCACACACAAGTTACAACACATCCAGGAATGCATGCACATTTTGCAAGTTTAGCAAGCAGTATATTGGGTGCAGAGTGTGATGAGGAAACGCATTGTACTGTAGAGAGGAATACCACAGAAAATAAGTATGAGGCCTAAACAAATGTAGCACAGGAAGTAGAACACAGGAAGAAATGGTGGCTGGCTGTAATTTCCCCCTTTTTACCATTTCTCCCCCTTTGCTCTCCCAACGTTCCCTAATCCAAGTCCTCTCCCCCTCTCCCGCCATCTGTCCCGCCCGTGATACAATCTGCTACTTCCTGTGACCCAGCAGCAAAGCCACAACCCACTTCCTGCTGCCAACACTGCCTAAAAAGGACTGTCTCAGAATGAACAATCCATACACACACAAGGTAGTTGACATTTGAAAAACACACAACATATCTCTGGGGTTGCTGTCAATCATAGGAAAGTGTGTTATATAAAATTGGCTTCCTGTGATTGTGTTATTCAGCACACGTCATAGTAATTGTGCCCACAGTGAATGTCAGGCCAATTTTTCATAGGAGCTTCCTGTCCTCTACGCTATGTGGCCACCTGTAGCTGTAGAGATTGTTGTTTGATTTACTTTCATCTCCTTTTTAAGTCCTTTGTGAGTCTACATTTCACATTTTAAATGACAAACACTGTATCATTTTTTTGGGGCACCTGGTATATTGTTGAAAGAGGATGATGCTAATCAGCGTTTCCGCCAGGGGGGCGTGTTGCCATCATTTGACGCCCTTATTCACCTCGGAACGTCCTGAACTCGAGCCGAAGGCATCCAAAGAAATAAATAATTCGAGAGAAGATCGAGTTTTTATCGCTTGAAATGACGAAAAGGAAAAAGGCCAAGAACATCCCTCTGTTGGAGGGGCAAAGGAGTCTGGTGGGATTCTTTTCGCCACCAACAAAACGTGTTCCTGTGACGGAAAGTGTACTGCCGGCGAGCCTTGATGGGGGGGCTGGTGGAGCACGCGCGTGAACTGCGAGCGCCGGTGCCTCGCAGCGGCTCCGTGGTGCACTGTGGTAACATGAAGAGCCGGCCCTTCTTAGTGAGCCGAGCCAAATGATCCGGCTCACTAAAAAGAGCCGGAATTCCCATCACATACGTAAAGAGATAGTATCTATAACTTAAGGGACGGCTCAATTCAAAATCCCCCCCCCCCCCCCGCTCTCGGGGTGGACGCCCTCTCAGCGCTGGTCTGTGGAAACACTGATGCTAATGTTTAGGTTCATGTTTCTATTTAGTTCCTCTACTGTGACATGTCTCCATGCTTTAAATTTTAGAAAATGTCTTAATTCTGTTGTGATTGGTCAACGGCTTAGAGATGTCCCACCCCTTAGCCTATCACGTACAATGTGTTGGAGCACTAGCCAATAGAAGCGTGAGTGTTACATAGTGATGTCACTATGTTGTAGAATTAAACAAAGGAGTCCAATGGAGGTTTCAGGTAGGGGGAGAAATGGAGGGAATTAAGGGATTTTTGCACTTGAAAAACAATGACATGCTCAAAAACCTTTAGAACACACCAAAGGAAAGGGGAACACCCCCAAAAGCCTCTTTAATTTAAAAGTGCAACATCTGTCCTGGGAGAGGGATCTTCCTCTGTTGCTCCGCCCGAGGTTACAAGTATTTCTCCATGTTAACTGTGGAGTTCCTTTGGGAGTCCTGCGAGGGTCTAAAGACAGAGGGCTTTCCGGCAGAAAACATTCCTAAAAAAATGTCAGAACTATAAGGAAAGCGCCATCTAATCCTGAACAGTATTTGGACAGTTTAGAAGTGTTGCTGAGTGAGAAAGCGCTCCTAATATAAACATGTATAAAAACAGATAGTGATGCAATGTGGTCTGGATGAAGAAGGAACCTAAACATCAGAGAGGTTCATTTAAAAGTTGAGGATAAATAGAAAGAAACTGGTCGTGAATATTTATTGGATCCACACATTTTAGGACAGTCCTAAAATGCTATCATACTGTAAGGAGCACTTACTTTAAATGTATATCTGTAAGATGCATTTATGTCGACATATCGTTATAGGATGGATGTTTGTAACTCATATATCTTTATATTGACGAGCTCAAATCCAATATAGTTTAAACTCTTATGCTCATACAATAGTTTAAAAACATTCTCATGGACTTGGATTGAAGTTGTATTCTCAGTTTGACAAATAAAGTGGATGTACATGTAATATCCTGGTTTTGTGATGTTAATCTTGGATCCTAAAGGGGACCTATCATGCAAAATGCACTTTTTGATGTCTTTTATACATAAATATGTGTCTCCTGTGTGTCAGGGAACTCACAAAGTGTCGGAAAACAAAACCCTCTCTTTTCCTCCGTACCCACATCTTAAAAAAAAAAAACCGGGGGGTGCTAACAAGCAGATCAAGAATTTTCGCTCCTATAAAGTCATTGGCGACATCCGGCCAACGTGACTCCTCCCAACCTATCGTCTCCGGCACACATGACACGTCACACGTCCCAACCCATCGTCTCCGTATACAGTCGCAGCTGTGTGTCTGTGTATTCAGCAGGATGTCTGCTGGAGGCTTAGAGTAAAGTTGTTATATATAATACATATAATGGCACTGTTCTAGCAGTAAACACTTCAACATGTCAAGCTATGTGCTGTATCAGTAACAATGCACGGCGTGTTTTGGGAGTAATATGCTGTATGTTTACATTAGCAAGCATGCTAACACTCAGAGCTAGCCATGGAGCTAACGCTGTAGGCTACTGGAGAGAAAATGTGTGACGTAATGTCCTTGCGGTAAACTCTGCGAGAGAGAAAGGTTTGAGCTCCATACTGTTTCAGAAATAAAGATTGAAGTGGAGCCTAACATGGCATTTAATCACCGCAGCATTTAGCTGAGCTTCTCCCGGTAGAAATCTCTAGCAGAGGAAAGCTGTGTGACGCTACAAAGGCTAGCAGAATCAGCCTGTTTGCAACAGGGCTGCAAAAGAGGGATATGAGCAGTATGAGGCATGGCTACAAAGGGTGATCTGTTTGGTATTTTAAGCAAAGAACTTCACGGACATGTTTTGTATAGGTATAGCCCTACAATACATTTTTCTAATATAGCTTAATAGGTCCACTTTAAATGAAAGGCTATCAATGGGATGCTAAATCATTATTTTTACAACAGTGGGAGAAAGGATTTTAAAGGAAGAGAAGGCACCTTGAAATAATCAACAGCGGACTAAAACCAATGGGCTCAATGCCCGTCTGTCACTTAGGCAGGTGAACTCGGGATGTATAAATACTGCAGCGCTCTGTGATCTGCATCAAGCCTTCTGCTGCTGATGGGAACTGGGAGGGGACGGAGACTTCGGACTGGGAAACAGATGCATATTTAATGTGAGCGAAAGCGAAGGGCTCAGGAGTGCGACTGAGAGTGATCACATTAATTATTGATAGCACTACGGACACAAAGATGCTAAAAGCACGAGTGGCAGAAACACCGAGACGGAGCCTCACACCTGTCATCTGACAACCCCTGCCGACCCGGGGGTAACAACTGCAGGAACTCACAGCTGGGATGACTGGACAGATATTAAAGAGGCGTATTATGATTTGGGGGGGGGTTCCCTTTCCTGTGGTGTGTTATATAGGTTTTTGTGCATGTAAATCAGAGGTCTCTCAAACTCAAAGCCCGGGGGCCAAATCCGGTCTGCGACTTCATTTTATGTGGCCCCACAAGAGCTTGCAAAGAATATAATACGGTATAATACTATATGTCCCACAATGCATCTCGTTTTGTGACATGCACACTGAAGAGACGTGCAATTATTTGGCCTGGACTTCTGCTTTCAGACGTAGTTAATTACCAAGTTATTATCCTATCCGATAATAATCCAATTCAGAGGCAATAATGTAATATAATACATTATTTAATATATATATATATAGTATATTTATATAGGTACAACCGGCCCTTTGAGTGCAACCTTTAGGCGAATGTGGCCCGTGATGAAATTGAGTTTGACACCCCTGATGTAAATGGTATTTAAAGGCTAAAATCCCTGAATTTCTCTCCCACACACTCTTTTCCCCCCCCCGCGCCTCAATTGGACTTTATTGGACATATTTGTTTGTTACAGAACCTCGAAAACCACACCATGACCATTTTAATATACTCTGCAATGATGCCAAAATAATCAATCCTCCCACATTTCTGAAAATAATTGCAACAAGTTACTTTTTCCAAATCGGGCAGCCCCAATAGACGCAGCCTCTGGGTGTGTTGCTCACTTAGTTAGGCCGAGTGTTTTTCTCTTAAGCACAAAGAGGTCATGGCCTGATGCTGTGTGGAGGGATCTGAGCCCCCAAATACCTCAAGCAAATGGCTTGACAACAGGAAGTGATCACCGTGACGATATTCAAATTGTGCTTTAGCTAAAAACACTTAAAAACAGAACACGGTTTCATCACAGGCAGTGAGTTCCTCCTCTCTTTGTGGTTTCTTGGTCAGCGAGGGGTTAACAGGAAACCGCAGGGGCTCATGCTCTCTTGGAAATGTCTGTATAAGGCTTTGCTCTGGGAACTTTCCCCCAAATGTGTTGGCAAGTACAGTCAGGCCCATTGGCTCCATCTCTCTTCACCTGACCCTCCCACAGCGCTGCTCCTCCCCCCTTCCCTCACTAGTTCCTCAAACACATAACCAAGATCTGTCGAGAGATGTCTCTTCTGTGGCATTCACGAGAGTCGGGACAAAATAAACACTTTTCAGTCGTTTAAGAAGATAAAAACGTTACAGATAGAAACAGTTTTTCATTGTCATCGTCCACTCTTACGTCTTTTCTGTGAAAACCAGGAGCTGTTTGGTCAAATCTAGAACACATTTGGTACAATTTAGGTTTGAATAGAAGTTGTGCATTGTTATTTTAAACCTGTTGGTCGATTGTAACACAATGTTATGAGCTGTCCAGTCCTTGTTTATTTGTGTTTGAAAGCACATCACTTATCTTAGCCAGACATTAGGATATGAATGGCATCTCTGCCTGTGCTGCACCTCTCACACTTTGAGAGAAACATATGCTCTACTGCAGGTCAACCCGACTTCTCTCAGTCTTTGTTAACCTCTTTCTCCAATTCCATTTGTCCAATATGAAACATGTGTTTGTTAAGTTCTGTTACATGGACAATGTGACCGCATTAGCAGCAGAGCTAATAAAACCCTGAAGAGCGACTGAGGAAACACTGACTCCTGACGGTTAAACCTGACATGCTCCTAAACTGAAAAACTCCAACATGGCAATACTTGGGATGGAATAAAGTCCTAATAGTTCTGTCAAATGATCATAATTATGACATAAGAAACAACAAACTAAACCAACCTCTTAATTCAACAAGATGTACTGCTCGTGTGAATTGAATTCCTTCAATCAAAAACGGCTTCTCTGGTGTATCGAAACAATGTCGTATATCTTGCAGTCAGTTCTGCGTGATGAACATGCGGACATGGTTAGGCATGATAAAGTTGGTTTGGCTCGGAGAGAACTCTTTCGTCCCGCATTACTTTCGTCCTTCATCTGCATTACTTTCCTCCCGGGTTACGTCTGCCTTTCGTCCCACAATATTTGCACATTTTGTTTCACATTACTTTCGGCCAACAATACTTTTATCACGTGTTACTTTGGTAATTTGTCTGGCAAATATTTAGCTTTCGTCCCGCATTATTTTTGTCTATTGTGCCGCATAACTTTTGACCTGCGTTACTATCGTCCCTTGTTACCATCGTCCCGTGTTACCATCGTCCCGTGTTACCATCGTCCCGTGTTACCATCGTCCCTTGTTACCATCGTCCCGTGTTACCATCGTCCCGTGTTACCATCGTCCCGTGTTACCATCGTCCCTTGTTACCATCGTCCCGTGTTACTATCGTCCCTTGTTACTATCGTCCCGCTTTACTTTTGTCTTTCGCCTGCATAACTTTCATCCTGCGTAACTTTTGTCCTAAGTTACCTTCGACCCGCGTTCAAGTTCACTTTTGTCCAGTGTTACTTTTTGTCCTGGGTTACTTTTGTATATATTACTTTCATCCCATTTGACGTGTGTCTCTCGTCCCATATCTCCCCTACTGCATTCCATATTTATATTTGGTGCAGGGATAAGAAGTCCTCACATACAGTGAAATGGATAGGAGTACATTCATCCTGAGTATCATCATGAGACTGTTTTACTGAGCACACATGACATCATCCCTGAGACACTGGAGGCTCTCAGTAATGTCTAAACACTGAGAGGAGTAATACCATTTGTCTCCGAGTCCATTTCTGGATCACTGTCCCTCCTAATCCCTCAGACTTCTCTTTCTCCTCCAGGAATTCATATAATACCACTTTATGAAAGCCTTTCTGGCCCCCTCTACTACAGACAAATATCATTTTTTTATGATGCTCAGGCTTTTTGAGTCAGTCTAGCCTCAAGGAATAAGTGTCTCTCTGTTTTTAGGATAAAAGAAAGACAGCAGGTACGACTAAAACCTGCGTGGTGCAAAATCTAGCACAATGCATGCATGCAGCTTTATGTCTCATCAATAGATGCTTTGATACTTGAACACATTCAGAGCCAAATGTGAACATAGGTGAGAAACGGGTGTTATTTTCTAATGAGTAAACCACAGGTGGCCGCGCTGCACCTTAGATGAACAAACAATGATTCATTTTAAATTTCTACGCTTCCCCTTCAGTTATACATCACGTTTAAAACCAGACAGAGTCACTAAATAGTGTCTGAGTCTAACCAAACCACTTCCTCCTTCACAGCCTGATAAAAATACAGACCACAGCTGTCTTTTTTCATGATGATGATTATCATGAGAAACACACACCTTTATGCCTCTTTATAGTTGGTAGAACATTGTTGTATACTATTTTAACCATTACAAATATATCTACTGCAGCTCAAAAACATGTAGTTACTCCATCAGATTCATTTAAAAAAATATCACCAAATAAAGAACCTTGAACCTAGATTTTATTTTTTTCAGCTTTTGTAAGGTTTAAATATGTTGTGCGGGATATTTACAGTAAAAGTCAATAGCTACAACTCGTAAGTAAACAAGGAAACATTCCCTTTCAACCACATAGCGAAGTTAAAACCGACAGAAAGTCAAGTTCGAGACAGAAAAGCAATGTGCAGATACAAGTGAGAAAAGGGAAGTGAAAGAGGCTACGTGTGAAATCAAATATGCCATCAGGTGATTAACTAGTTTCAAGAGAGAGACTGAACTTCCGTTTGAAGAAAATGTGGGTGCATCATAGTTCAGTGAGGACGTATTTTTGCAGGCCGACCCTGAAAGCAGCATTTCCCCGTTTCCCTGGACAACAATCCTATGGAATATCTCCATGTGAACACACCTTTATGAAACTTAAACCACTTTATGATTATTGAAGTAAAAAGCTAACGTTAGGCTGTAAAGGAACTACAGCAGGGTCACATGACTTCCCGTCACCATCGCTAAGCTAAAAGCGGCCAATGTTGGGCCTGATGACGTTGAGTCTGATGACATTTAGACACTTGTTAGCAACCGCCGTTTTTAAATTCACCAGTGGGGTATTTACTGACTTGTGTTTTGCTCTAGAACAAAACTTTTAAATGTCTTCAGCTTGTGTTAACCACAGACTTTATTTCAGGCCAACAGCCAAGAACACATTCAGAAAACCACTGACCTCCAGACCAGGGGACAGGAAGTGGACACAATTCAGGGTTTTAGGACTCATACTCTATTGCACAATCTGCAATGAGGTCATGGTGAAGTACTTGACCTCTGATTCAGACTTAGGACGTCCACACAATAGCTTGTTGACGCTGGCCCGCTCATCTGACACTACGCTATCCTCGATCCTCCCTCAGGCAACGTAAATGGCTGTTAGTGAAGTTCAGCCGGGCCCACATGACTCAGAGTCCACAACACACATCTTAGGAAACTTTGTTTCTTTCAGAGCTGTAAAGTACGTGTGAGAAAAGCTTTCCAACTACAAGGTGTACTTCTGGTTTAGAAGTTGGAGCCAGCTGTCGCATAGATGTCAATATATAGGTGCAGGTCTCCCTTGAAAAAGAGATCTATGATATCAATGGGACCAATCTGGATGAATAAAGGTTACAAACAAAGACGCACAAAATCCAGAAGAAAACCCCCTTTCATTCGGTAGAAAGTGTGAGCATTGGCCGAAAACCTTCAAATTCAATTCATGTTATGATTTATTACATTGCATTCTTTTCTATACTGTAACAAGTTTATATATTGCAATTCCATAAAGAAAAACTGTCATAATGTACACAATCTAGCCCCACCTTTTGTCTACATCAAACCTTTGCATATTAACTATCAAATAAAATCAATAGTGTTTTTTATAATCCCAAAACATATGAAAATCTAATATATTTTCTTACAAACCGTGGTAACATTTTAGCGTATTTTCTTCAAATATGAAACAGACAAAAGTATTGATTACTCTTAGAATACTGCAGTGTTTTCTTGACTACATATAAAATCATGAGGTTATTATGACACACACACACACACACACACACACACACACACACACACACACACACACACACACACACACACACACACACACACACACACACACACACACACACCACACACACACACACACACACACACACCCACACACACACACACACACACACACACACACACACAACACACACACACACACACACACACACACACACACACACACACACACACACACACACACACACACACACACACACACACACACACACACACACACACACACACACACACACACTTTAGGCTACTGCTTTCTGCCTCTGTTACTCGAGTCAAATCACACAGAAACAGCCCGGCCATGTCAGCTATACACTTCTAAATATCTTCGTTTGACTCGTCTACTCAGAAAACCTCTCAGCATTCTGTAAACGCTGACTCATCGCTTGCCCGGCATAGTTTATCCCGCATTGTGGAAAAAGTGGAAAAGAGGTTTGGCCAAGAACTTTTTTTCTTTTTCTGTTGTGTGACCACTTCAAGAGTGGAGATGAATTCCTTCCTGCTTCAGAGGCTGTGTGTGTGTGTATGTGTGTGTGTGTGTGTGTGTGTGTGTGTGTGTGCGTGTGCGTGTGCGTGTGTGTGTGTGAGCGAGGGGGGGGGGGCTACTGGCAAGCTTAATGCCCATATTTGGAACCATCTCACCTCTGTCCTCCTCACCGAGCTCAATTCCTTTTACAGGTTGGAGCACATCCTCCTCGGCTACAAGGAGGAGACGGGTCTACTTTTCTGAGGAAGAACAATTCACTAAACAAGAACTATTTTACCTCCCCTGACTTCACACTCTTTCTTTAACAATACTTGTTTCCACCAAGGTAACAAAAGACAAAGCAGAAAATAACACAAGGCAACACCTAATCATATTTCCTGCTTTCCGTTGAGTGTGCAGACTTTGACCCTCCGTTAGTCTCCTTTGCCGATACTGGCAGTTTTGATAATAGCTGTATAATGTTGTTCACCTTCAAAGCAGAACACCAAGTTTGCGATGGTATACAAACTTAAAGAAAAGAGTTTCAGTGCTCTTGAAGATCTTGACTACTAATTTTTCTTCTAACATGAACTATTGCAGTCAATGAGAAATGGTGGTTTGAACACTCAGCTGATTATTTGCACTACACAAGCATACAGACACAGTATCAATTTGTGGCACAGCTATGTAAACCCTGTTACTGACTGAACAAAACTGTACAGGTAACATTCAGGCCAATGTTCACCCATGACTGAGCATCGAGGATTAACTATTTTAGCAAACACATCTTTAACAAGAGAACAGTCCTCTCAATTGACGACAACATAAATTCCCCAAATGAACTTCTTATAGACTAGACGCTTAGAGAGAATGGTCAGAAAGAGACGGGTTACAATTATGAAGTATTAAGGAAGTTAGCATCACAACGGGGTTTTTCGATTAGATTACTGTGAAGAAAATAACTTCTGTGGAAACAAACGTTTATGATACTAACTCGTTTTGTTCAGCAGGATAATCTCCACATATTAACACCACTTTATGATTTTTTAAGTAAAAGGCTAACGTAAGGCTATAAAGGAACTAGGTTTCAAGTTGGGCGTGATGATGCTTAGTCGTCTCATTTAGACACATGAGAAGAACAAAACGTTCAAATCTCGTGTTAACCACAGACCTCATTTAACAACCAAAAACAAATTCAGAAAGCTATTGCTTCCTGCAGCAAGGGCGGCAACAACTGTCTCTGTAAACAATTTGAAATGCTCCGCTGATCCAGAAAAAACACTAAAGTGTCATCCATGCAGAAAATTATTATTTGACTGAAGAACTTATTAAAAACAGGTTCTCCTTTTTCTAAACAACAGCGCAGAGTGTAAGTGATGCAACCTTTGTGTATCAGCAATCACCATCATCCCAGATAAGTGAGGTTGGACCTAAACGATAGACATGTTTAGGATGGCTGACAGCAGGAATCTGTTTTTATACTAACTGGCATCCATTAAGCAGCGTGCCTCAGATGAACCTGATGTCTCTTTGTGTCCATTAGCTGTGCTGACCATACAATACATCACTCCAGCGTTTCTGCCCACAACCATCTTAGGTTTCACTACAGAGTTATACCCAGACTCCCCATCAGCTGGATCATGTCGCTCGGTCTGTCTAATGCAGAGACACCACAGGGTTTGTAGATGTGTCTTTAACTTCATTTGGCCACTTTAGCTCCACTTTACATTGGCAATGGCCTGCTCTAGTGCTCTTTCGCAGTGCCTTTGTTTTGTGTTGGTACTCCCTTTCACACACGTTTTCAGCTCCGGCTCGAAGCTGGAGCCTGAAAAGTACCGGTTTTTCCTGTTTACACCGCAGAGGCGCCGCCTCTTAGCTCCGGTTCACTTCCAGCTCCAAAAAATTGTCGGTCTAGAGGCAAGAGCTTCGGAGCTAAGAGGCGGCGTCGCTTACGTCTTTCTTACGTCGAGGCGGGGGCAGGGGCAGATTCGTCGTTGAAGTAGATGCTGAAGACCACAAAGAAGTCTTGCATTTCGCATATGTTTGTAAAGTTCCAAGTAAAGTCGTCCCTTGTAATGTCGTCCCTTGTAAAGTCGTCCGATGCCTTCCATGTCGTTTCGTAAGAGGATAACCAAAGCGAACAGCGCTTCAATACAATCGGCCATTGTTGTTGTTGTCGATGTGAGAGATTTCCGCGCGAATTGGATTTTATGAAGCGGGCACGTAAACGGTGACGTCATGACGCAGCAGCGGCAGCTCTGGGCGGTGTGAACAGAGCGGGAGCAGAAAAGGGAAACCGGAGCTGAACCAGAAAAGCGCTGGTGTGAAAGCCGTAGAGGGTGATTGCCATTACATTGCAAGCTTTGTCAACCTTTAGAAAACAGATTTTAAGCTTTTGAACAAACTCTTATTTAGTAATAACATATTTTAAAGACAAAAACCTAAAAATATAGATTACCAAGATGTGATTGGTTTATCCAAATAGGGCATATTTTGGAATTTAAAGTGCTTGGAGGCAATTTAGCCACACAAAAAAAGGACAGCTAGAAAGAACACCAACCAGAGAGTCCATTAAGGCTCAATAAAAGAACGAACACACCAGCCACAAATAAGAAAACTGCATTTGCCGCCAAGTAGACAACAACAGTAGGTTTTGTATGTTGAGCAACCTCTGTGGCTAATCCAAGCGGCATAATGGCCTATTTATGAGTATCAGGGGTGGGAGGGGTAAATTGGTTCAGGGGAGGGGGCTGCAGTGTTTGGGTGTGATGCCGGAGACAAACTCACAAGACTGGTTTAATAACGGAGTGTGTGGAGGGATCATTTAGACACACCGTCACATCGACTCTACCGTCTTTAGGAGGGCATATCAACATGCAACGCTTTATGATGCATGAGATAAACCCATTATTCTAAATGTATTGTAGAAAATAACTCCCACAAGCTCTTTCCAATTATCTCAAATTGTTATTGCTTCTCGGGCGCAGGGTTAGTGTGGGTCTTAGGGGGTGTTTGGTTGAACAACGAAATTAAAAGTGCAGACATTTCAAGTATGCAGAAAGTCTCTAATGTATGTTTGCAAGATAAGGTGAATCCTTAACACATAGCTCTACCTACACACTTAAGTGTCCTTTGATAGAATTGTATTATTGAGTTTCATTGAATGCATGCAGGGGTAAACTCTGATAATGCTTTGCCCCTGACATCAGACTTCAAAAGAAAACAGAAGAAACACTTTTCAGAGAACTTGGAAGAACAAGTAGAGACATGAAACACACAGCATGCAACACACCACACAAATGTGAACATTACACAACACTAAGGCATGAACACGCAACCACGGCAACCCCAGTGAGTTTCATCTTGTTATCCTTACATGGACATGAACACAGCAATACTGCTAAGTGTCTTAAATTACAGTTACTAGCGGCCTGTTGGGACACGAGGTCAAGAAGATTGTGATAGAGGAAGAGGATGTGACAGCAAAACGGCTGCAAAGATCACCGTAAGAGCTGCATTCCTTTCCAGTTACTGCCAACGCAGAAAGGAGAAAGAAGCTACAGGCGAGACACAAAGGAGTCGGAGGGGGAGGCCACCTCCCTGCTTTTAATGCTGATCAATAAAAAGCTACAGCGAGGAGTGGAGAGGAGCGGCGTAGCCCAGTTTGGCATCGCTTCCAGGCATGTCCAGCTTTAAAATGAGCTCAGGGAAGTTGTGAGGTTGTGAAAGCAGATGCACTACACCTGTCTACTCACGTTACACCTCGAGCCTGAGGCAGCAGCATACTGGGCTTTTAGTCACAGAGACCCAGTCAGTGAGTCATGGTGGGAGACTGGACTCACCTCTGACAACAACAATGAATCATTATGCAGATGGTGCACTTCCTGTGCCACCTAACCAGAGCATAAAGAAAGTTTGAATATGATGATACAGTGCTGTTAGCATTCATTTCCATTTGGGAGCATTTGCTGGATGTCTCTAGAGTGATGGTGTATTTTTGTTGACCGGCGGGTTCGCATCGCAAAGTGCTCCCTTGTCAAAAAGTCAACAAGATTTCCCCCATTGGATTTTCTTTATATTATTTACCGACCTATTTGATCTTGTAGAACAAAAGGTTGCTTTTCTTTAACTTGAACCGGAAGTGGTAGAATGCTACGTTATTTCCGGGTTTTAGGATTCCTTTCTGCATCACTCCACTGACTGTAAAATATTTTTAAAAAGGCAGCTTAAGCTTTGGGAAGAATTTTCTGAACTGGGTCAAATTGTTGAACTTCTGAATGCACGTCTGTGTCAACATGCACATACCACAGGGACAAGTAACAAAGAACATGAGCAGAGCTGCATTCCAGTCTTTACCCATTATACGAGGTGACATCAACGGGTCAGACCACAGAACCGAGATAAAGTGTGACCTGTGATTATCAAGACGGACGTCACTTATCAACAGCTGGGAGAAACCACTTTAAAAAAGGGCATAATGATAACTGAATGTAAACAAAGCATTGCACTTTCCTGCAGGGGTTTATGATTGGGAAGCATTGTGTGCAGCCATAAAGCGGTTTGCTTATTTTATTATATCATAACAATAAAATGGTGAATCATAGATATCAGTGTGTGTGTGTCATGGCAGGCATATCTACAACAACAAAACACAGTTCTCCTACTTCCTCCATATTTGGGTTGCTAACACTCACATTAAACTGCCAGTGTGTTCTGCTAAGTATGGTAGCAGTAATCTTTGCTGAGCGTTGCATTAACTTAATTAATGGCCTCATCAGCAGGGCATTTTAAATGCATTACTGTGATTGTGGCAGGATTTCAGCGGGAGCTCAAGTGCCTCCTGTTCCTGCTCTAATCAAAGTTTCCGTGCAGAACTATGTGCAAAACAAATACAAACCCTGGACCAACCCATGTGCAGAGCGGAGGTATATTGTTACACAGCTCTGGAGGTTTGTGATAAAAAAAAACTAGTTTCACAGGTTATCAGCCCTTCGCCGAATTTAACCCGCATCTGTCAGGGTTTCAGATGACAAACGCTGCTCCTTGACATAAGTGGCGTGTTTTAAATGTGAAGAAGTGAGGGAAAAGGCAAAGAGGGCCCAGGCTTCAAAGCATGTAATTGCCCACTGCACAGGCTGTGACAGGATGTGGAATTTGTGGAGCTTTTTCCACTGAGCAGCTTGGTGTCTGTGTTCCCAGAGGGAGATAAATAGTGTGTTTAATGTCCGGCTGGGGAATGCATGACATGATAGAAACAGAAAGTGTATTTGGGGCATTGTGCTGCTGAAGGAGCCCCTTTTATAGAGGGGCTCCACCATGCACACTGAACCCCTTTCACATGCTCCTATAAACTGTTGTGAATACACTTCTATCCTCCTTGTGTTCTGCATGCAGAGGTGGGAGAAGTACTCAAGCCTTGTAATTAAGTAAAAGTATAAATACTCTGCTACAAGTAAAAGTGCTGCGACCAAAATGTTACTCGACTAAAAGTACAAAAGTATTGGCATCTAAATATACTTAAAGTACCAAAAGTTAAAGTAATGATGTGTTGGAACTTATTTCAACTGTGTATTGAATCAAGGTGTATCAGAAGTATTTTTAAGTGTTGAGCTTTTTGTTTATCATTAATATATAGCTGCAAAGTAACTAAAGGTACTACATAAAAGAAGGGGAATAATAGTACAACATGTACATCTGAATTGTAGTAGAGTAGAAGTACAAAGTAGTATAAAATGGAAATACTCAAGTACAAGTACCTCCAAAAAGTAAGTAGGCCTACTTAGTTACTTAATACCACTGTTTGCATGATAGAGGTTTAGTTGAGCACTAAAGCTGCCATCCCAAAACATGGAGTGTTTGAAACCGATACAAACTTTGTTTTCGTTATCTGACCGGCTTAACAACCCCAGCCTGGGAATAATGTTCCCAGAAGAAAGCACACATGAACAGTAGGAGCCTGCGGAGATACTTTCTGATACACTAAAGTCAAGTTCTCCGGCAGCAAAGGTCACACAAACTTGCTACACAGCGTCCCTGTAGTTGAACCACACCACCCACTTATTATCTGTTTAATGTGGAAACTACTTGCTCTTCCCTGGCGTTTAAACCCGCACAAAGAGGTGGCATGGGGTCAGAAACGATCAGCGGTGGCCTTTGTGAAACCCGGTGGCCGAAAAACACAAAATGTAGCAACACAATGCAGATGAAGGGGATCTGAACCGCTTTACCCACCTCATTGTTCGGCCAGAGTGGAGCTCCTCTCCTCAAGTTTGTCCGACTTCAGAGCGGAAGCCCGGCTCTTCAGTAAAAAAAAAGTCCCAAATAAAAAAGAAATCGAGGGGAAAAGGGCGCATCTACCCCCGCAGACGGGGCAGCAGGAGCGGCGTTAGAGAAAGCACACCTCGACGATTTCCTGGTTGTGTGGAGAGGAGGGGTGGTGGGGGGGGGATACAGTAGCTTGTCAACTCAAATCACTCTCCCACATTGGGTTAGTGCGAGATAAAGAGTGGCACGCCGAGAGGAAGCGGGATGTATGCGAATAAATCAAAACGAGGAAGTTCTCTTATCACACTTTGCGCAGTTTTGCGGTTCTGTGTGCGCAGATTAACGCCGTGTGTTTGCGCCCGGACTTTTCTCCCCGCTTTCTTTCTTTCTGTCGGTCGGTCGGTCGGTAGGTCTGTAGATTCACCCAGTCTGGCCCAACCCGCCAGCTTCAAAGCAGCCTACAATCCCGTGCTGCGTTCACGTGTGCCTCCGAAAAATCAGAAGGACAAGAATTCCTAAGGGATATATTTGGATAACATAAGATCGAATAAATTATAACATAAAAGTATGCACAAATAATAATAACGTAAAATGAAAAAATAATCAAATACAAATAATAACATATAATCAAATTCCTGATAAATAAAATCAATAGGCCTACATAATAAAATAACATAATATCAAATAACATAATAAAACTAAAATAATAGTCAAATAATAATAAAAGATAGAATACATTAAAAGTTAAAAGACCTCTAAATCGCTCTCTATACAAATAAAAAATGTAAAAAGTATTTATACAACAATCATAATTTAAGGCTACAATCCCGTGTTGTGTTCAGGTGTGCCTTGGAAAAATCAGAAGAATAAAGATATTGGATAACATTAAATACATAATAACATAAAATAAAAGATACAATTAAACACAAGTTTGAGGACCTCTAAAAAGTGCCTTAAAACATTAATAATTATTATTATTGTTATAGTTATTAGTATTATTATTAGTATTATTAATATAAGTAGTTTGAAGTCTACAATCTCGTGATGCGTTCATGTGTGCCTCGTAAAAATTAGAAGCATCAGGATAAGAATTTCCTAGGGGTATAATGGATAACATTTAAAATAAAGTAAAAGGTTTTATTATTTATTTCAGAATGCTTACATTAAGTTATAAAGTGTCTTTAAGTACCTTTTAAAATCAATTTATAAATAAAATATTTTATTATAATTATTTATTAAAAAAATGAATGACATAAAATAAAGTATTATAGTAGTATATCTATACAACAATAATAATTTAAAGTTTAAACGTGCACATTGTATACAACATGTAATATATAACAACACAAATTATGTAAAAGATGTTTATTACAACAGCATGAGTGAAGATGCACAAATGATTGCTCAAAAACAACATCAGGAGAGTGAGCGGTTCTCCTGTTTCATCGGCTGTTAGAGTGAACTAAAACAATCTCTGTATGTTCACTTTATGGACACTGGGCCAACAACTCAATTATAGGAACGTAACACTTTGTTGTATATATTGAAGGCGATGGGTTCAGAAAATATTGTTTTTTGAACAAAATAATTGTGTATATTTTATTTTCATTTAATTTTAAAATCCCCTTTTGTTAGTATTTATATTCTTTCATAAATTAAATGTTACTTTAAATAAGCGTGTTAAATGTACCAACAGTACCAAAAGTAAAACTACTTCAGAATCATGTATATTACATTACTTGGTTATTATTATTGATGCATTCATGTTTGTTTTTCCTTTGGTAGTTTTAATTTCCCACATCAATTGAAGGCAGCATCTCCTCCACGCCAGGGGCCTCCGCCCTGCTGGATGTCTGGGTTACTTCAGGTTCCTTCTCTGGCTTTGCTCCAGACAGACTTTCTGTAGCATGATGTAGGAGACATAACAAAAGACGTAATCAGATTACTGTTACATTTCTGGACATGGTGTCTCACCAGCAGGATCACAATGTTAGTAAAACACTCAAAAGAGCATGAGTGTTTGCTGTAAAAGGATCAGATGTTATTTTATTTTTGTAAGATGTACTGTCCTGTATAATACCTTAAGTGTGAATCTATACGCCTACTGCCTGAATCTGCTTCATGGTTTTCACTCTCTTTGGTTAATTTGTTCTGTTTTTAATTCAGTAGGTGAACTTATATGTTCATAAAATAGTGTGTGTGAGTGTATGTATTAAACTAAAACGGAGTATTTTATGTCAACTCAGATTGTATTTCTGCTTCTTTAAACTGTAGTATGTGCTCATGTGTTTCATAGGCTGCCGCCTGAATATGCTGAATGAAAGGCAGATTTTCCTATGAATAAAAGACACATTTTTCATCCTAAATATCTTGGTTTCTTATATTGTGATACTCAGATAAGGATTACATTTTTGAAGTAACCGTCCCATCTTTCGGCGCTCTGTAAAAGCTCCTCCTGACGGGGACAGAAGTGGAAGAGAGGAATGCATTACGTCGGCATGGCATGTGTAAACATCCAGAAAGCCAATATGCCTTCAGTCTCACACACACACACTTACACACACAAGCTGACATCTCTGAGCAACTGTTAGTCTGCTATTTCTTTTTTAACCATGGGTCCCCTGTTAACAGTGGTACTCTTGTTAGGCTTTTGAATGCAACACTTTTACTTGTAACAGAATATTTTTACACTTTGGTTTAGCTACTTTTACATAAGTTAAAGAAACAGTGCATCAGAAGTTGTGTTTTTTGTGTGTTTATTAAAGGGGCCATATTCTGCTCATGTTCCATATTTGTATTTAGTGCCTTTACTGTGTTTAAAGCAGCAATCAGAACATCTTTGTCCCCATTTACCAACTGTTATTTCATTTATTTTTTGTTGCAAAACATTTTGTAATGCAATATTTTTTACAAGTTTTATATAAGCTTAATGTTTCAAACAAATTAATGTATTTAATTCTTATTTTTTATCACTTTAGTTTTAGATATCTTTATAAATATTTTTTCAAGTCAGTTTTGATGTTTTATATTATTATTTTATGTAATCTATTTCATAAATAATAGGAATGATCAGATTCACGTCCCTCTGTATCACGCACAGAAATTTATAAATATTTAAACATATATTTCACAATATTTCACATTTATAATTTTTTTTATTCCTGTATTTATTCTGTATTTATGTCATGTCCTCCATACCTGTGCGCTCGTTGTGTGCACATAGGTACACATTCACTCAAAATCACAACACAGCAACACGTAGGGGAGAAGGGGGTAAATTGAGCCAGTGGGTAAGTTGAACCACCCCCTGTAACCAGGCAACGCCTTATAGTTGTAATTAAGTGACCAGAAATTATGCAAGCTCCACCCATTTCTCATTGCCTGTGAAAGAGGGATACTCATTGTGGTCTGGGAAGTAAACCTTTTTACAAAAAAACGTTTTTTGCTTGTCAAAGTACATTTTCTAGATGTCAGCTATATCAGCTGTCATGTCAACATGTTTTTATCTAGGTTTAAACACATATATTGTATATGTTGATGTGTTGGCAGCGTATTAAACCATTTGAATCATTAAGCTAAAGATGACTCTGAATTGTAATGCTAGGCTATTTTTTCTAAAATGGTGGCTATGGGGTAAAGTGAACCACGGGCCTTGGGGTAAGTTGAGCCAGTTTTTCAATGGAGAAATGAATGAAAGTAGGCCAAGTTGATAATAAGAGCTCATCGTAGGCTACATTTAAAGTTGAATTTACCCTGTGTTTGATTGGTAAGATGTATGAAATTGTATCACCATTTGTATGATTACTTTTCCTTTTAACATGTTAAAAAAAATCAATCAATTCAATCGAAATTTATATTAAAGATATTTGAAAAACTAAGCTTGTATTTGGTTTGTTATTTATTGTTTATAGTTACCTTTAAGATTTGTTGTAGGTATGCCCAGGTTTGAACAGTGGTTCAATTTACCCCCTGACCTGGATCAACTTACCCCTACACTGGGGCAAGTTGAGCCACAAGACCCTTGATCAAATATGAGTTATTATCATTGCCATTGATAGGAGACATCCTGAATTATAGGTGTGTGTTTTATTTTGACTATGTGTCATTTCTCCTTCCTTAGAGGACAGCATAACTAAAAAATGGCTCAACTTACCCCACTCTCCCCTATAGTTGGGCGTTCATTGTTCTAAAAACACACATCGGTGGTCCAGAGGTCTATGCATTTATTAAATCTGGAGAAATTTCCCCCACCACTTTTTCTAACAAAGTGACGCACACATGTCTGTATCCTGGAGTATCTCTGATTATTGTGTCTCCAAGTGTCCTCAATGTTTTCTCTCTGTGGCTGGCGCTGACCGACTGACGTCAAGCTGTGGAAATAAAGCTGTGTTTCAGTGTGCAACCTACAATTAGTGCATGACTGCTGCTGAATCTTTACGAGCTACTTTCTGGGGAAACTTTTTGAGACTGAGCCTCCACACGTGTTTGACGTTCATCCAAGATCTGGAGTTAATATCTGTGGTAAGTGCTCACTCAGCAGTTGAGGGTAACAAATCAGTTTACTGTAGCTTCAGTTCAGCAGAGTCAACAGGAAGTGAGTACTCACATCCTTTACTTCAGTGAAAGTAGAAGTAATACATTGGGAAAGTACTCAATCACAAGTCAAAGTGCTGCATTCAAAATCTTACTGCAAAAGTACATGGCTTTCTGATTCTGAAATACTCAGATAAAGAACCTTCAATTGCACAGTACTTCAGTAAATGAACCTCACCACTGGTTTGTAGGGAGGCTGTTATGTAAACAGACTGCACTCATGTCAGAGACTTGTTGAAGCATGCAGTCCTGAGGCAGCGTCAGAAAGCCTCCGCTGAATAAAGAGAGTATAGAATAAAGAGAATTACACAACTGAGGCTCAGTCGAGGGAAAAAAGGCTGGATCTGAAGTATAAAGTATGTATAACCAGCAGGGATTAGTGCTGACAGTGTAAACGATTCCAGATGTTATTTAAGTAGGTTAAAAAAGGAACACAAAAATGTGTATAAAAAAGAATGAAAATGGAGGAAAATAAGGAAAATAAATGTGAATAAACTAAATAAAGCAGGAATACATCGTGAATAGCATGACATAAGATATAACAATAATACAAAATAGAAGTATAATTAAATAAGAACAAAATAAATATAAAAAATAATACATTTAGAATAAAATCGTGTTTTTAAGGTACAAACACTGTCAAAGCTCTGAATCAAATACGACCCCAAAGTTCTTAAGTTCATTGTTGAGTCTTTGAGCTTTTTGTGGTCTTCCCTCTCCTATAGTGTGTTCTAGGTTTGTGTGCATGTAAATGGTCTGAAAAGGCTAAAATCCCTGTGTTCCCTCCAGAGGGAGTTTCTCTCCCACAGACACATTAGGTGCATTCACACCGCAGTACTTTTCCCACAAAGGTTCATGAGAACTTAGTTCATGAGAACTCTTTAGTTCTCATGAACTAAGTACAGATCGCGTTCACTCCGGAATAAGTTGGGGATTTACTCGGAAGGCTTCAGTAGAAGCTGCTGGGACTCCCAGCAGCTTCTACTGAAGCCTTCCGAGTAAATCGCCAGAACGCCGAAACTTCCTTATCTCCACCGCTCACATGTTTTATTTTGTGTTGCTATAAGTTAGTCTCTCTGCGTTTCTGCGCTGGGCTAATGCTAATGCTAATGCGAGGATAATAAAATGGCGGCTTCACAAAACTTTTTGGGAGGTCTACGGGGCGTGGTTTGCAATCCGCCCAGCCAATCAGAAATATAGCTCTTTTCTCACAAAAGAGCCGCTCGAAAGTCCCTGCTCTCTAGCAGGGACTTTCGAGGGGGTAAAAAGGTTCTCATGAACCTTTGTGGGAAAAGTACAGCGGTGTGAATGCGCCTAATGAACATGATAGGCTAAGGGGCGGGACATCTCTAAGTGGTTGACCAATCACAACAGAGCCGGCCAGCTAACCAATCAGAGCAGACTGGGCTCTGATTTCAGACAGAGGGTGAAAAGAGGTGCTGCAGCACAGGCAGTATGAGACAAATAAATACCTTTTTGAACATTAAAGCATGGAGACGTGTCACATTAGAGCAGGGGTGCCCAACCTTTTTTGAACCGAGAGCTACTTTTAAAGTTGCCAGTCTGCCGAGATCTACCAGTCCAAATAGAGAGGCGTAGCCATTACTGACAGCCTACTACCAGGTAAATACACACTTCTACTTGTATAAAACTGACGATTAATACTTCATAAAATAATGCAGATCCTTTATCTTACCTCTTTCTAATCTACACACATACAAGTATTTAACTGAAGTTACACAACAGTGTTGTTGATACAGAGTTGGTGTTTATTCACACGTCACATACTACAGTGGGTAATGTTTTCAAGAAACATTGAACAGTGCTGCCACATGTGACACAGGGAAAAAAGAAAAGACTCTGAACCCTTTCTTTGCCATTATATAAAAATAGTGTTGTGTAGTGCCAGGAGATATGGGAGTCGGAGGCGGTGCATCGAAGGTGCAAAAGGGTACTTTAATGAAGAGCTGCACAGGACATGTTGTCGGGTCGCAGCCCGGGTCGACAAGAGAGAGAGTCAGAAGGGCACACAACATATAAAGCAAACACACAACATGTCCGTGTGGGAACAATACCCCCAACCCGTAGTTCCATGTGTGGATTATGTACCAGTGTATAATAGGTGGTCACCACACAAGCCCC
Source organism: Harpagifer antarcticus (assembly GCA_902827135.1). Taxonomy (NCBI): domain Eukaryota; kingdom Metazoa; phylum Chordata; class Actinopteri; order Perciformes; family Harpagiferidae; genus Harpagifer; species Harpagifer antarcticus. Next base: position 6,084,604 of record CADEHL010000999.1, read on the forward strand.
CCCAGAATTCAAACATGGAAAGAAAAATATATCCCCACGTCCGTGGAGGAAGCACCACAGGGGCCGAGGAGGGTGGGGCCGGGCCATGGAACGGGCCGTCGGAAGGGGGCCTCAGGAGAGGGCAGGGTTTTAACGAGGGCGAGGGCATCCTCACCGGGGGTGGGAGACGGGCCGGAACGGGGCCGCAGTAGGCGTCGTAAGGGGGCCGCAGTGCTGCGACGTGGGGACGGCGTGAATATCCCGGTGGTCCCCAGCAGGGAGGAGCGCTGCCCGGCCGCAGGCGAGGGCACAACGGCAGCGGGCACAAAGTCCTCGGGGGGAAAGAACCGGGTCCCCGGGGGGCAGGAGCAGCATCCCCGGGAGGAAAGAGCCGTGGACAGGGGAGAGGCCAGGCAGGGTCCCGGAGCGCGCCACCAAACGGGCCGATGAAGGCATGGGGACGTCTGAAACCGCCGAGGCGAGACGGGGTCCAGGAGTGCACCACCCAGGCGTCGATGAGCGTGAGTGGCGTCTGGAGCCGCCGTCGAGGTGGTGAAACAGGTGAGAGTGTCCACACGAGGTCGACCAGACATGGTCGAACCTCCTCTCAGGCACCAGAAAAAGCTCAAAAAGGGCCGTACTGTCCACGGTCAAAAAACAGGTGGGCGAAATAGTGAGAGGATTCACACGAGGCCAACCAGACATGGTCAAACCTCCTCTCAGGCACCAGAAAAAAAAGGTCGATAGCCGTTAGCAGCTAGCCGTTAGCTGAGGCCGTTAGCTGGCAGCCATCGGTAGCTGCTAGCCGTCGTTAGCCCCACGTGGATAGCTGCTAGTCGTGGTTAGCTAGCGCCGCTGGGACGTGCAGCCGCACGCCCCGAAGAAACAGCCCCATGAGGTAGCCATGGGGTTGCTGGTCGACCCAGCAGGTCGTGCATCGTCCCCCCGATGCGGGAACGGCGAGCAACGTCTCCAGCCTTCTGCGGAGCACGCACCGAGCCTCAGTCCGCGTGCCGGTGGCAGCCACGGACGTCTCCAAAACATCCCCGGCATTTCGAGAAAGGAACCTGAGTTCCTTTTGCCGTGTTCGGCTTCGTCCCGGAAACTTCCCCAGACGTGTCAGAGTCACCAGTGTAGTGCCAGGAGATATGGGAGTCGGAGGCGGTGCATCGAAGGTGCAAATGGGTACTTTAATGAAGAGCTGCACAGGTCATGTTGTCGGGTCACAGCCCGGGTCGACAAGAGAGAGAGTCAGAAGGGCACACAACATATAAAGCAAACACACAACATGTCCGTGTGGGAACAATACCCCCAACCCGTAGTTCCATGTGTGGATTATGTACCAGTGTATAATAGGTGGTCACCACAGTTGCTACAAAAGTATACATTCGGCTTACTAATAAGACAACTCAGATCTGAAGCTACACAGGAATATGCTGCAACAGTGCAATAAAAAAGACAAAATTAATAGAATCAAACCCTTTTTTTGTTGCATTTTAGTAGATTATAAAAAGAAATACCTTTAAAATAGGATGCAAGCAACACTAGTTTCTTACCTGAATTGATAATAGACTATAATCAATTTAAGTTTGCATTCTTATACCATTTTGTACAATAATTATAATGAATAAGTTCAAACAAACTCAAACTTACAGCTGATTAATAACGGTATCTAACTTGAGTTTTTATTATATCAAAAACCTGTTAAAATGCTACTGTTATTTTTACTGTCCCCCAAAAGCGCGTCGGCAGCCTCCAGGAAAGCTTCTTTCACAACTTCGCCGTCTTTGAAAGACTTCATGTGTTTCGCAAGAACGTGACTGACACGATGAGATGCTCTGGTAGCAGCCTTGCTCTGACCCGATGAGATGCTCTGGTAGCAGCCTTGCTCTGACCCGATGAGATGCTCTGGTAGCAGCCTTGCTCTGACACGATGAGATGCTCTGGTAGCAGCCTTGCTCTGACACGATGAGATGCTCTGGTAGCAGCCTTGCTCTGACACGATAAGATGCTCTGGTAGCAGCCTTGCTCTGACACGATAAGATGCTCTGGTAGCAGCCTTGCTCTGACACGATAAGATGCTCTGGTAGCAGCCTTGCTCTGACACGATAAGATGCTCTGGTAGCAGCCTTGCTCTGACACGATGAGATGCTCTGGTAGCAGCCTTGCTCTGACACGATGAGATGCTCTGGTAGCAGCCTTGCTCTGACACGATGAGATGCTCTGGTAGCAGCCTTGCTCTGACACGATAAGATGCTCTGGTAGCAGCCTTGCTCTGACATGATGAGATGCTCTGGTAGCAGCCTTGCTCTGACACGATAAGATGCTCTGGTAGCAGCCTTGCTCTGACACGATGAGATGCTCTGGTAGCAGCCTTGCTCTGACCCGATGAGATGCTCTGGTAGCAGCCTTGCTCTTGTTGTTGAGCCTGGTGGAAATGGACTGCTGTGCATTTAGCTGTCCTTTCAGGCCCCTCCCCTTTTGGGAGCGTGGAGCAGAATTAGGAGGGAATTCCGTCTCGTATCGTTTGTGCACTGTTTTGAAATGCCGCTCCTAAATTACCCTTCTTCGATAAAGCCACGCTCGCATTGCAGATGAGACAGATGGACTTTGAATTGGAATAGGTACAAAAATAATCATCCTCCCACTCGGAGTTAAAATGATATATGTTTTGCTTCTGCCATAATTGCGGTCTTGTTTGTGTGCGGACTGTCACTCCTGTTGACACGGACAAAGTTAGCGAATTAGTGCACTTCCCACCAGCCACGCCCCGACACATGGGGTCACGCCGGCCAATCACAAAGCTTTGATGCATCCAGTGCATTATTCTGGCACAGGAAGATTATGTTATAGGACATTAACGATAAAACAGAATATTGTTGTTCTATTTTTAGACACATCTCGCGATCGACTGGGAATCTCCCCGCGATCGATCGACTGGTTTGGCAGCCCTGCATTAGAGGCACAAATACTAATATGAACCTGAAAATGTGCAGAATATGTCTATAAAAAGGGCATCAAATTGAAATATTTCTCTCTCCATTTCTGTTTGACGGGAAGGAGTGTGACTGGAGTCTGTAGAGGAGCGAGACTCAGCTTAGAGGTCTGGGCTGGAGGCCAGTTTACGGCCACAGAAGGATTTTAGAGAGAGTCCAAGTGACGTGACCTGAAATGTAGGCCCTGAACTCATCATGGGGTCAAATCCTTGGCCTATTTGTGGCTACAGTACAGTGGTAGTACTCTGTTACAATTAAAAGTCCTGTATTTCAAAATGTTACTGAAGTAAAATAAAAAATAAAGTATCATCATCGCAATGTACCAAAAGTAAAAGTACTTTGTATGCAGAATCATATATGTTAAATGACAGGATTATAATTATTGATGCATTAATGTGTTCATTACAGCTGGTAAATATGGAGCTAATTTTAATTACTTTATACTGCTGCTGTATATCTGAACCTATAAATATATGTTACTTTCATTTATTAGCTGATTTATATTTTGTATTAGCTGAATCTGGAAAAAAGCTATCAGATGAATAGTGGAGTAAAAATTATGAAGCATAAAATGAAAAGTAACTTGATAACAGGATGCTTCAAAGGTCAATTAACTGTATTCCAGTTTGTAGGACATGCTATAATTAAATCAAAAAAGGCTTTGTCAAAAGCTGTGATGGTCTTTTGGAAAATTAGGTGCACTATATTTACAATCCACTAGAGGGCGACATCATCTTAGATACAGTACTTCCCTTTGGAAAAGTTCCTGTTGTGTTTCTGTATTTTCTAATGTTGTGTAATGTCTTCTTTTATGGTTTGCCAATGTTTCTGTGTTGGTCAACACTTCTTGAAAAAGCAAAAAAGGCAACATTCTATTTTATTTGTATTTACTTTACTATTTTAACTATTTATCTGTTTTATTGTGTTGCATTGTTGGAGGAGCCTGTGACCTAAGATTTTCATTGATATATCTACACTGTAGCTATGTACAAATGACAATAAAAGCCTTGAATCTTGAATCTATCATTATGGATGTGGCTCAGTGGCATAGTGCACTGATCTTCGCAACAGGGGAGAGTAAGTTTGAGTCCAACTGCAGTCTTCACCCCAAATGTCTCCTGTGGGGACTGCCCACAGTACCGAATGTATGGAAGTCGCTTTGGATAATAGCTTCTAACAAGTGACATGTCTTTTATTAAGCTGCCTCTGCATCAATATGTATTCAGGTAATCTGAGAAACGTGTAAATGCATTACATTATCCTAAATGCATTTTAGATATATTAGACAGTCTATATATTTCATAAACATAACATAACCATTTGTGTTCTGTTTTTATAACATTACATTATTATACTGTTATGTTCCCTCCTGGACTAGGGGTACAAAGGGAAGGAACAAAATATAAGAGAGAGATGAAACTGATTTCTGAAGCTACAAGTTGAAGTTTTAATTAACCAAACAGTAAAGAGGGCTCACCAGCCAACTTGCAAAGTAAACTAATGATAAACAAAAAACAACTTTCTTATTAAAGAAAGTGATTAAAGTACACAAGATACAAAGGTACACTGGAGCACATCTCCTAACAAAACACAGGTTAAACTCTAAGGTCTCACACAGAGACACCACACATGCTGCACTGGTCACACATGCTGCCCAGAGGAGAAGGGGGGGGGACTGCAGCCTTCCTCAGGCCTTTATGGAGACCCTGCTTGGGGATTGGGAGCACCTGAGGGAGAGGCTTGCACCTGGAGGGAGACAATGAGGGGGAGAGAGACACACACAAACACAACACGGCACGTAACAATTACGTTCATTTATTTTAAACACTGTGCCTGCTTTTGATGTTCTGATAAGTCCAAAATTAAATTAAAATGTTACTGTTTTTTAGTCAAAACACTGAAACATGTAAGAATGAAAGGGATTTATTAAACAACACAAGACATCTCGGAGGGAATGTCCTAAAAGTGTTCAGTATGTAAAGTTGTATATCTATATTGCAAAGCTGCGGAACAAAGCACCTCTGTAGCAATATCTGTGTTTTTAAATGTAGCAGGTCAAATCAAGGTCAACTTTATTGTCAATCTTTCAGTTTGTGTGTACAGACAGAGATCGAAATGCCGTTTCCCACAATCCCAAAAATACAAATAAGTATACAAATATGTATATCCTATATATACACAATCAGCAGAAACATTTATACATATGCACACATTATGATATAAATAGAAGGTGAACATCGTAGCAGGTGAACACCAGCTTTCCTAAACAAACATGCTGTGTTTGCTTTTAATTCATGTGTTAAACTAAAATAGCATTTGTAAAGTAATATATATAATTCAAGAGGACACATTTTTTATCCTACATGTCTAGTTTTCTAAGGTCACATTGTTCTGTTGTCTTAAATAATACACCAATTACTGAGGTAATAAAGTACAACACATTTTATTGATATTTATTTTCTCTTAGATTTATTCGGAATGCATTTGATATTGAGGTAATCCAAAAGACAGTAATCGGGTTAAATTTATTTTTTATTGTGATACTCAGACATTTATTCAAGTAACAAGTAGATTACAGATTACATTTTTTAACTAACCCTCAACACTGCTGAAGATACTAAAGGGTTGTGTAGACTCATAAATAGATCATCTCCAGTAAAACTGTTATTTAAACTGTAATTTAGCCAGTGGCGGATCGCCCCCCCTAAACCACACACAAAAACATTATTATTATTAATAATAATAATAAATTATATATATTGTCAATATTGGTGTGTTTAAAATATACACCCAGAAATATGCGTAAAATATGATTTTATAATAATTTGCGTAAAATATATGCTTTTCCTGTACACTGTATGACTGAAGTTCAGTGCTGGGGCGATGGAGAAATCTCCCCACGGAGTCGGGTCTGTAGCAGGTTAGCCAATTGCTGATTCAAGATATGAACGTGTGTCATAACATGTAGCCAATCAGGATCCTCAAAACTACTGGAGGAGCACATAAAGGCACGTCAAAGACGTACACTACATTGATTTTAAGAATAAGAATAATTATTATTCGTTTGTTACATCTTCTACTTTTTGTATTTCTGTTGATTACCGTTGTATATTTCCATACATATATATATTATACATCATACATACATACATATGCATACATACTTATATATGCTTACATTGTTTATGGAGGCATTGCCATTTAAGACTGGTAAATGAACAATGAAAACTCCTGTTTTTTTTGCATTAAGTCATACTGGGATGTTTGCTGAAATTGATTGCATGTGGCCCTAAAATATTCCACCAGCAGCCACTGAGTTTAGCCCACTTCCTGTTTCAGTCCAGTGCTTAGTTGTTTGTAAAGAGTCCCGGCTCTACATGCACCTGATCCCTCTTGTTTTGACTGTGTGTTGCGTTTACTGTCACTTAAAGAGAGATGAGTGTTTGTGTTTACGGAGCTGACACCAGCTCTTCCTCCATCTTCTCCTCCACCTGTGACACCCTGTGACCGCCCGGGCCTCGCGGGGTCGATGCCCTGCAGGGTGTCGCGTTGCCCGGAGGCTCGAGTATCGATGCATGGCCGATCGCTATCATAATCACACTTCCCCCCTCTTATCGTTTACCTCGTGAATAAAACATCTGCCTTCCTGTCCATGGATCACTCACCCCCCCAACCCCCCAAAAAAGGAATCTGGCGGGAGGGAGACTTCTGGAAGTGTCTTTGAGATGTAACGTGAGAGCACCGCGCGATGATACCCAACATTTGCGGTCCCCAAAGTTGTTTTTATCTCAGGCATCTCCAAATATACCCGATCTATTTGACAGCGCTGTGTCCCAAGATGATAACTGTGAGGGGCATTCGTCGGAGGTGTGATTTCAAATAATCTGCAGATAGACTCACTAAACAGCACTTCAGAGCAAAATTAGCTTAATCTTATTATTACCTATTTTACTTGAACCGTAAAAGTTGAGTACACCCACGTTTTATGTTATAAATGCTGGATCCCCAGCATTTGGAAACTACTTAATGCATGTTGGGCAACTTGAATAGTTAGCACAAGTTGCATTAATTAGCATTACTTTGTGGCTGGAATCATGTCGAGACCATAATGTCAAAGTAATTAACTCGACTGTGGACAATTCAAATAAGCAATCTGTCCAATACAAACCATCCAGCATCTTCAAAAACTTCAAAATTCATCAATATCGACACACTGGGACTACAACAATTGTTACTTTTTGGTCCCAACTGCCATTTTGGATCCTGAAAACACAATTTATACTAATTGTGCAAATTGCTAAACATATGCAAGTTAGCATGCATCAGTTTCTATGTGCTGGGGACCCGTAGCACTGTACATTTCTACATAACACTTTAGGGTTCTCAACATTTCAGGTTTCCCAATAGGACCCTGGCAAATAGACTATTAGCCTATTAGCAAATGTAGACATTTCTGTATATAGTCTCTATAGGGGCCCCTCATACCTGCGGCTGGCAAAACCTTTCCCCAGCTCCTGCAACTCGATCTCTTCAAACTTTGGGTACATGTTAAGATCTGCCTGTAGCAGGAGGCATATGAACCATTAATGTAGTAACAGAGGAGCACCTGAAAGCTGTAAATCAGAGAGAGCACACAGCTGCTGGCCTCGGGCAGGTACGGTCAGCACCAGAAGTAGAAGAACTCAGATTTTGTACTTAATAGAAATACCAAAGTGTAGAAATAATAATAATAATAATAATAGATTTAATTTGTTAGCGCTTTTACAGGTGCTCAAAGACGCTTTACAGATATAGTGAAGGGAAAAGGAAGGAACAACAAATAAATATATAGTAAACAATCACACATTAAAAGCCAGATTGAAGAGGTGAGTTTTTGTAAGTTTTTTGAAGGTGGTGAGGTCAGTGCAGTCTCTGATGGGTTGGGGGAGTGAGTTCCAGAGGGAGGGGGCAGCGACGGAGAAGGCTCTGTCCCCCCAGGTCCGTTGATTGGTGCGGGTGACTATTACAAGTCCCGCATTGAAAATGTTATTCAAGTAAAAGTACAAAAGTATCAGCATCAAAATATGCCTAAAGTACCAAAAGTAAAGGAATCATTATGCAGATTGGCCCATTTCAGAATAATAGCCTATATTATGATTATAATTATTGTTGTCAAAGCTGGTAAAGGTGCAGCTCGTTTCAGTCACTTTGTATATTGCAGGGTATTTTGTGAATGTTTCACTAAAGTCTCATTTAAGTGTATGGGATCATATCGGATTCAATACAGAATTGAATCGTGTCAAACAACGTGTGTCAAATCCTATTAAATCGTTACCATGCAGAGTTGATTTGTGTCTGATTGTATTGTATAATATCGTCCCTTCGCTGTAACAAGGTACATTCCCCCGCTGTGGGACGAGTAAAGGATTTTGATAAATTGAAAAAATACAGATAAGTTTTTAGTTACTCACTCCATCAGTCCTTTCCACTTGGACCACTAAAATCTGAGCTCACTAAAGAGTGGGAGGTTAGGGGCCGATTGTTAGAGGGGGGTAAGGCGAGAAGAGCTGTTAAGCTATTAGGACAATTAACAAAGTGGTCAGGAGGGGCTGAGCGGGATGAAATGGGGGCGAGGCGAGGGTGTGAAGTGACAGTCAGCACATCTGCTCTCATCAATAATGCAGCGCGCCTTTAAACGGCAGTTTGTCGCATATCGAGCGCTGCCGACTGAAATCAAGCCTGACAGTGACACCCAAGATGTTGTCAGGGGAGAGTGAAAGGGTGACAGCGGGGGAGGAAGAGGATAGAGGAAAATGTAACTTTTTTCTGTGGCATTCTTTAAAGTGTGCAATAGAGAGAAAAAGACTAAAATCAAGTTTACAAGAAAGCTAACCCCATTGATTTGAATTCATACCGTCAATTGATTTTAATTTATTAGTTTCTATAATTATCTTATCCCGTGTTTCACTCTTAATGCCGTTGCTGTTACTACACCAGATTTTCCCGACGATGATCATTAAACATACAATGTGTTCGAGGGCTAACCAATAGGAGCACAAGTGTTACATGATGTCACTATGTTCAGGAAGTAAATAATTAAGTGCAATGGAGGCGTTTCAGGCCCCGTCCATACGGAAACTAAACGGGTGCTATTCGCTAGTTCTTTATCGTATGAACGGTTCGTCCACACAAGGCCGTATCGGAACAGAGGAAACGGAGCGCTCAAACAATAACGCATCTCAAAGTGGGAAGGTTTGGTAACGCAATGCTTGCGGCACCGTGTACGCCCTTAACGATCATAGCCCCGCCTCTCCTGCTCACCCCCGCGTCATTGCTGATGTGTTTTGCCAACAACAACAACAACAACGGCGGATCACAGGGTTGTGTTCGTGCTCCAGACCATGATACAGATGTTAGTGCAAATCTACAGCTCCTCTACCACAAGCATCAGCAACAAGTGGACATGGAGAACTACATGAACTACATGTTGCTAAGTCCACCGCGGAGAATAACCCGAAGGGCAACCATGCTCGGGGGGCCTTCTTCGCTGCTTTTGGTGTATTTTGTGGCGCCACTTACAGGCCCGGCATATGTACTACAGCGTCTCCAGCGAGTCGAGCGGTCTTGTGTGGACGGACACGTTTCTTGTGCCGATTCCGTGTGGACGGAAGACTTTGACATCGGTTCGTTTTCGTCTCCGTGTGGCCGGGGCCTCAGGCGTGTGTGAGAGAGAAACTCCCTCTGATGGGCGCACAGGGATTCTAGCCTTTGCAGACCATTTACATGCACAAAAACCTATATCACACACAACGGGAAAAGGAAAACTACAAAAAGCAAAAAAGGGCCCCTTAAATAAAAAACATTTATCCAAATTAAAATGATATTTTTTAAGCAGAAAGAGAACAAAAAACATCTTTACAACACTTGAATCCAATAATCACTTTTATTATCAAAATGAAAAATACAGAGGACTGAACAGCTCTCCAGAAAGTACAGACGTCATTTTGCCTCCATGTATCTTAACCAATAGCGGCTGCAGTGATCAAACAAAAAAAACAAAAAAAGAACGACAGTCCGCCGCCGTTAAACCATTTGAAAAAGCATGAAAAAGAAAGGCTTTGCGAGAGTTCATTTCCCCGTGATGAGAGGGTTCCTCAGCACGATGATGACGGAGTCTCCTCTGAGGAACATTTTGGAAATGTAGCGGTCCTTATTCACCGGCTTCGACTTCTTCTTCCCCTTCCCGCTCTTGGGAACCTCCGTCCACATCTCCTTCACGTTCTCCAAGACCATGTTGCAGTGCCTGAAACGACAGTGAGCACATTAAACAACTGAAATAACCACAAGCCTAAGTCAGAACAAATTATAACACAATCAGATTTATTCTTAAGAGGCTTAAACGTGTAATTAAAAAGGAATTAGCACTTTTTGTTGCAAGTACTAAAAAACTCGAGCTGTCAGACAACCACTTTCAGATAAACTGCATTGCATCTCAGAGGAAAACCACTACTTTGATTAGGCGCATTCACACTGCGGTACTTTTCCCACAAAGGTTCATGCAAACTTAGTTCATGAGAACTCTTTTATCGCGTTCACACCAAAAAGAGCCGGTACTAAAATTAGTTCATGTGAACCTTTTTACCCCCTCGAAAGTCCCTGCTAGAGAGCAGGGACTTTCGAACGGCTCTTTTGTGAGAAAAGAGCTATATTTCTGATTGGCTGGGCGGATTGCAAACCACGCCCCGTAAAACTCCCAAAAAGTTTTGTGAAGCCGCCATTTTATTATCCTCGCATTAGCATTAGCATTAGCCCAGCGCAGAAACGCAGAGAGACTAACGTATGGCAACACAAAATAAAACATGGGAGCGGTGGAGATGAGGAGGTGTCGGCGTTCTGGCGATTTACTCGGAAGGCTTCAGTAGAAGCTGCTGGGAGTCCCAGCAGCTTCTACTGAAGCCAGTCCCCAACCCCGGGGACTTTGGGCGGCAGTATACGCTGTGAAGTGGTTTGCGGCCTGCCAGTAAACCCAAAGCAGAAGAAGAAGAAGTGACGTCAGCGGCTTCATTTGCCTAATCCTGATTGATTGATTGATTGATTCTCATGAACTAAGTTCTCATGAACCTTTGTGGGAAAAGTACTGCGGTGTGAATGCGCCTATTCAAGAATCAGCTTTATCTGAATGGATTTAGAAGTTAAATATAAAACAAGAATTAATACATATAAACAGTGCAAAGGTTGAATTCTGTCCACCATATTATCGTCACCATGGTAGAGGGTTTTGTGATTTTAATTGGCATATTCCAGAGCCAGCAGTTTTTAGGGAAATTCACGCTGACAGCTGTCTCGTGTTTCTGATGCAGGTCGCTGTTCACTATCATCCTCTGTTACTGTAAACTGCTACATTACCTACAGTAGGCTTTAAAATGATCAAATTAAATATTCCTGCCCTCTGACCACCAACAGTAAATCATTACACCAGATTATTATTTACAATTAACTAATATTATTATTTTCCTGCATCAACACATTTTTCACATCTGCTGGTTTAAAAATGCAGAATCTGAAATTGTCACGTTTCTTTGTGTGTTACCGTTACGTAACATTTGTGGGACGGGAAAACTTGCTTACGGTTTAAAAAAATCTAATTTAACAAAGCAGGGTGAATCAGACTTAAAAATTAATAAATATATAAAAACAAATGTAAAGGGCATTGGTATGCTGCAATTGATTACTGTAACTGTGTCAGACCCAAGATGCTGATATTGCACCTATATTAATGCAAGGAGTATTACTTTAGGGACAATTCAATGTTTTTATTATTCAATTATCTTCATGTGTTATTGTTATATGTATTATTCCATTTTGAAGTTAATATGTTACTGTATTAATCTACAATCATTTCTTTACCATAATAAATGGTAAAGCCCACCATTAGAGTGAGACCAAAGCAATATAACATCAGAATGAACTCAATAGTTAATGATCCGTGAAAATACCATTTTGAATTAAATATATTATATAATAACCCTAACAGGATCAAATCATGTATAAATAAGATATTATATTCACAAACATGGTGAGATGAATCAGAATCCGGTTTATTGCCAAGTAGCTTTGAGAGATCACAAGTAAGAAAAACAACCACATAAAACAAACAATTATAAATGAATATATGAAATCTGGACAAAACTACTTGCAGTATACTAAAACAAAACACTCAGAATAATAAAAATATGATTATAATGTATTAATTCTTATTAATTCTCTCTGTGTGCTTTATTTAAGTAATTGCTGTGTCAGCTGAGATATACTTGGATATCTTGCTACAGGATTAAGGTGAGAATATTGTCCCCCGTGGAGAGATGTGTTATATGTGCAATAACTATCCTACACACGTTTGTGTACGTATAAATGTTTACAAAAATGACAATAAAAAAAGAGTATTAAAAAATATAAGAATAATAAAAACATGTTATTGTTAAGATGAGCTGTTCACGACAACACTGCAGATATTGGATTCATTTGGCTCGGAGCCTACCTGTCGAAGGCCTTGACTCTGCCGAGCAGCTTCTTGTTGTTGCGGCAGTTGATGAGGACCTGCGTGTTGTTCTTCACGGACTGAGTGAGCACCGACAGAGGGCCGGTGTTGAACTCCTCTTCCTCGCGTTTCTGCAGCTCCTCTGGAGTCATCTCCGACTTGGGCTTTGTTAACAGACTCCTGATCAAAGACACACAAAACAATACCAATTAAAGAACAACCAGAAAGGGGCACACCCCCACACGAAATACAATTAACTGTAATTAGCTCTAAAGTATTCTCTTGGTTTGCACTAATGTACATTTCCCAGAGATATTGAAGTGACTTATTTTGTATATATTGATTGTTGTGCTTTTATTTATGTCTTCATGTGTGCATATGTATAACTGTGTCTGTTGATTGTGTATATATATATATATATATACACATTTTTTTATTTTTTGGGATTGTGGGAAACGGTATTTCGATCTCTCTGTCTGCACACAAACTGAAAGATTGGCAATACAGTTGACTGACTTATTGGGGTGTTGACCTAGTTGTCTTAAATGCTGAGGGATCCTATTGGCTGTTTATTTTTTTATTGTTACTGCTAATCTCATCATCATTGCGTCCTTTATTGTCTCTTGTCTGTACTAAATAAAAAGACATACAAATCAATGTGTTGATAAAAAGACATGCTGAGAATTGCTCCTAGTCAGAAAACCATTTCCCCTTTAATATTACACACACAGAGAGGCGTTATATTGAATTAGAGGTGGGCTTATTACACCATTGCGTCAGCCTATTGATCTGTAGACAAATCGTATGCATTATTATTGGGTCCCTTTTGACTGCGTATGTTAGAGGAATGTGTTTCCTGGATTTATTTACATTATTGACTTGGGGACTTTTGACCAAACAAAATAAGAGTTTAAATTACATGTAGGGTGTCCCACAGAAAGCCTGCTGTTATTATGGTCCCACACTGAAGCTATTTGAATTTGAAAAGTAAAAAACACACCATTTACCATGACAAGGTAACGCAGTTCCCTATGCCCGGGTATGTCTCTAATGTGTAAAGTTTGAACACAGAGAAAGTTCTGTTACAAATGTATTATCAAAAATGCAGATAAAGATTTTATTAGTTTCCCACCAACAACAGCTATAAAGAAACATACAAATACACCACATATCTAATTATTATACCTCCAAACTATTTCCATTTTTTTTTCAGTGCAGAGGATTTTTAAAACACAAAGAAGTAAACATTTCCAACAACACAATGTAAATTATTATATTCAGCTTATGTATTAATTGAAAGTAATTCCTTTTACATACAGGCGTTAATTCTCATGGTTTAAATGATTTTAAAGGAGTGTGTATATTTGGTTAAATAAAGCTTAACAACTCAAATCACCATCATTATATTTAAAATACACTGATAGTTCCTTCTGATGCGGCATGGCGCAAGCATTACACACAACACAGTGTTGTAATGCCCTCGGGGAGAGGAGCTATGAAGGAATCAATTGGAAATATTTGTTTTCTCAATAATAAAGTCAAAGAGGTTTCATTCACAACTTAAAGACAAATTAAGAAACAATTCGTCATTTATTTTATCACTGTTTGTACTCTAGGTGTTGAGTGTTTTCTAAAAAGGAAAAACGATACAACCTCAGGATGAGAACATACACTTTAAAAGGTGATGGATTTAATACAAATAGTGTAAAACAAAATGCATTTTAAGAAATTGACTGATTTTCACGGTGTTTACAATATGGCACCACTATATGTTACCTTTCGTTTTTAACCACCCTTTTGCTTCAAATGTCTTTATTTTATTCTTTGACTCTGTATGTCCCCTTGATGTCACTATTGTGTGTGTGTGTGTGTGTATGTATATCATGTTTTATGTACATATTATTTTCTTGAATAAAAAGGAACAACACAATTCGCATCAACTGTAGTGCTTTTCGCATCAACTGTAGTGCTCGATATTAGCATGTGGCTAACTAGCTCATATCAATGCTTTTGTGTACTACTGAAGTAACTTATCAACTGAACCACAGCAGTATGAAATGAATGAATACAGCATTTTATCTGTATAATGTAAACGTAACCGAGTTGCAGCATAGCTCGGCTGTAGAATATATAGAAGCAACAATACATTTAAAAAGGATTCATTAACTCCAGTTAACCGGCCTTGGCTAACATGCTAACATTGTTAGCTTAACAGTTAGCTTCCGGCTGCTGCGGTTTTAATTTAAGGATCAAAGACCGAAAGTGACCACAGAGCCAAAGAAAGGTTGATCATTAAAAGTACTTACATGTTTGCAGATTTATAAAAACAGTCTTCTCAGATAGTATTCCGCTCTTCGTCTCCGGAACGATTCAGCAAGAACAGCGTGGATGGAGCTACTTCCGGTTCACCTACTGCGCGCTTAAAAACCTTGGCAATAACTTCCGGGTCACTACTTCATTGAAGAAGAACAGATCACATTTTGTTTCTTCCCTTTATTTATTCAAGAACATTATGAACATCATATGTTTTGTATACAAAAAAGTTGACATCATGGGAAGACATATAAAGAAATAAAAAAATGTTGAATTCTCAAATGTATCCCTTATTGATTATTTTTAATGACATGGTATTATATCAAATGTCAATACAAGTTTGCAAAACTAAAAGAAGCGTTACATTTTCACAAATATCTTTGTTCCTCAATTTTATAAATTAATCTTATTTTATTTTTAAAATTATATTACATTTTACGCCGGGCATTATGCTTTGCTTTTGCAGGAAATTGTCACAGAAAAAAGGCAGAAGGAGCCGCCAACGTGACACCGCAGACCCAAACAGATAAGTCTTTGTTTTGCTCATTAACACAACAAGAAACAGGGGAAAGTGTGTGTGTGTGTGTGTGTGTGTGTGTGTGTGTGTGTGTGTGTGTGTGAGTGTGTGTGAGAGAGAGAGAGAGAGAGAGAGAGAGAGAGAGAGAGAGAGAGAGAGAGAGAGAGAAAGAGAGAGAGAGAGAGAAAGAGAGAGACGGAAATGTAGGCTACACTATCTACACAGCAGTAGTGAGACATTGAGAGATTGTCTTTCCGGCGAGAGACAGACAGACGCCTGGGGGTGTACAACCCACCCACCTGCTTTCAAAGGGTGGCAGGTCTACCTGTGGAAGCCACTTGCTGAGGATAATGAAAGCCTGTGTGCTGCTGAGAGACCCAAGTGTATAGGATTGATATCCAGAGCGGTTCTTAATCTTTGTAAGCACACCTAGTTTAGCCAAAATACTTACAACTTAAACTGTGGGCATGTAAAGTGAGCTCAATGTATGTGATGTATGCAATTAGAAGAGCATAGATTCACATAAAGCAAGTAAATCAAATGGACAGCGAGAAGAAATTACTCTGAAACAACAGAGTGATGTGCAAAATGACAAACCCTCTCCTAACTATCTTGTTCTCCTAAAAAATACACTATTCTGTTTTCACATAAAATAAAAAGTTAACAATTCTGCAACTCCCCCTCATCATTTTACGTTTCGTGCAAATAATATAGCTGTTTCACTTTACATTGATTTTGGTGGTGAAATCTCACAAAGTGGCCTAAAGTGATCGCAATCAAGAACAATGTCAAGAAAAAAACCATCTCATTGGCTTATAGCTGAATACTCAATGCTGATTGTTGCATTTGGACATTAGAGGTCTACGTTCAATTTAACGTCAGCTGTGGAAAATAAAACATTAGTTTTCCTTCATCAGAAAACACCAAGGAAGACCAACAGGAAGTAAACACTAACAGGAACAACAGAAGAAGACAGACAAGAAGTAAACACTAAAGGGAACAAAAGAAGAACAGAGACCGGAAGTAAACACTAAAGGGAACAGCAGAAGAAGACCAACGGGAAGTAAACACTAACAGGAAAAGCAGAAGAAGACAGACAAGAAGTAAACAGTTGAGGGAACAGCAGAAGAAGACCAACAGGAAGTAAACACTGACAGGAACAACAGAAGAAGACAGACAAGAAGTAAACACTAAAGTGAACAGCAGAAGACAGATGTGTTCGCCTTACGTTGTCCCTTATCAACTTTTATCACCAAATTGTGTCAGTCCAACTGTCTGGTTGAGTTTTGTTTTTTCATGAATGAATCAGTATAGGTTGTGAGTATTAGCTCTGAAGTAATTAGTTGAGCTGTCGAAAAGCGATTGTTTATTACTCTAAAAGCAAACAGTATCATCTTACTCCTGCCTCAGAGTATAAAACTCTTTTGTGCCATAAACCTGATTCACAGCTCAGACACAATCACTGATGACAATATTCTTATCTTCAAATCTATCTATATTGAGAGTCTGCCAACAGTGAAGAGATCCATTCCCCTTTGCTCAACTACCAGGCATGTTTCAGGTTTGGAGAGGTGACGGGCCGGGGTCTTCTGATATAAAGAGGCCATTGTATCACAGAGGCAGCCGTCCAGAAAGCTGCATCTGCAAACATTAATAATATGCTATTCTTATATGAATGTATAGTGAGAGGTGAGGGAAAGGTGAGCAGATCTGCAGGTGAGTCATGTCTACCTGCTGAGGTTATGTCTCAGTCTGTTTCCACATCATGTCTCGTCAGGAAAAGCTTCGGGGGCACATTTGAACTGTTGATCTTTAAAAAGAAAAAATCCAACATTATATTAGATCATATTATGTGTTTACTATTTATCCCAAATTTGGATTTTTTTCCTCGAACGGCAGCAGAAAGTTAATAATACATAAGTTACAATATGATAAATATAAATAAAATAGTATAAAAAGGTGAATATCAACAGTAAAAACATGAATAGAATATGTTCTGCTGTTATGTATACATTTAGAGTTTATGATTATCTTTTATTTGATTCATTTTATTATATTTATCATAGAAATATTTTTAAGGAAATTAAATTAAGAAAAGAAATGCAACACATTTAATATCGTAATTTTTCAATCTCAATTATTTTCTTTATTATAAAACAATGTCAACTCCTTAGAAGAAACATACATTTAATAGCCAATTTGTGTCTCTTTTCTTTAAATTACGAAAATATAACTATTGCCGTTTTATCAGCACTTCCACAGCATTTTAACTCGAGGTCTCATCCTGCGCAAAAAGAATGACAGACAGATTCGTTTTTATTTTTGATACATTTTTTGATTTTATTTTGCAGGTAATTCATGCGTGCAAACAACTCAATTTCTATACTGACAAGTGCATACACATATCTGGAAAAAACAAATTTCAGTGAATGAAAAATGACACTTTGTCCTTATTATTATTATGTACATATTTATTTGCACAATTGTGGAAGATGGCATTTCGAAATCCTCCTCACCTTACTGCCTATGTGTCAAATATGCTTTAGTTAATTTGACACAGATTGCACAACACACGTTATGATGAAATAATACAAGTCAGTGCAAAACATTTCCCATTTTAGTTCATATATTTGAATTCAACACGGAAATTATTTGGGAAATGTTGTGGGATATTTTTAATTTACGTAATAAAATCCAGTCTGCAGGCCCTTATAAATGGGCCTCTTTTTTTCAAACTTCTACAGCAATATTTGAAATCTTTAATGTCTTTTACTCTATTTTTCTATATTCCAAGACAAAGAGGGGCTTGAACTGACTTGAGGGCAGTAATTCGGAAAGTCATTGCAGAATCCTCCCAGCTCTGAGTGGCCGCTCTTGGATAAAAACTGTCCCGGAGCAGAAGTCTTGGCCGAGGTGCACTCCTCTGGACACGGACTGAACGCCGCGGCACAGGGGATCTGGTGAGAGTAAAAGTAGCTGGCTTGTCCAGAGATCATGTTAAAAGAGTAGGGGTCCGACAGAGGCAGGGTGCACGCGGGGATGGACGTGGAGAAAGCGGTGCACGCGGTGCCAATCTGATGGCGTCGAGATTGCGCGCAGCTGAGTCCGATGTAAGACATCTCCTGGTGGGTCTGCAGGAACCGATCTGCGTCAGCGGCACTGGACGCACTCAGCCGCTGGGAGACCATGGAGGTGGCGTGGTTTGGGAACCGCGGTGTCAGGTAAGTCCCCGTGCCAAGGTGAGTGCGCACTGGTGTTTGGAGAGGAAGAAACGGTGGCCAGTAAAACGAACCAGCGGCGGCTAAAGTCACACTGGTGGCGGTGCTGGAGGACATCAGGCGACCTCCTCCTCCTCTTTTTAACGCAAGCTTGGTCCTGGATCCAGCCGTGGCTCTGCGCCGGAGCTTCCCAGATGTGCCACCAATAAACACGTCCTCGCTGCAGGGGTCCAGCATCCAGTAGTTGCCTTTCCCCGGGTCATCGTAGTGGCGCGGCACTTTAACGAAACACTTGTTCAGGCTCAAGTTATGCCGGATTGAGTTTTGCCACCCCTGTCTGTTCTGTCTGTAATAAGGGAAGTTTTCCATGATGAACTCGTAGATGCCGTTCAGAGTGAGCCGTCGCTCCGGGCTCTGACGGATCGCCATCATGATGAGCGCGTTATAGCTGAAAGGAGGTTTCTCAGGTTTAATGCTTTCTTCTTCTCCTCCTTTCTTCTGAGTCCCCTCTCGTTTCCCAGTCGTAGGCAGGGGTTTGCTCCCCCCTTTACCGGTGCTCTCACTGTCAAAGTTTTTCTCTTGGCTGTGTTTCTCCGGAGGTTTCTGGGACGCAGAAGGAGTCTCCTCATCCATCACTCCCTCTCGTCTCAACAGCAGGCTGCTGATGCTGAATGAGGATTTGTGGAAAAATCGGTCAGAAGTTTTCAAGTCCGCCATATCTGTCATAAAGTCCTCAAAGACTTCCAGTGATGAGAGCAGAGCGACTAACTGAACTCTGATGCGAAGTGGCGAGGAGCCAAAGACACAGAGAACAAATGCGCATGATCACAGGAGCGTTAAAGTGACACAAGTGGTGCATTCAACAGCCTCTTATTTCCAGGGTTGGGGGGATTACTTTACAAATCTGAGTATCACAATATGAAAGAAACCATCTCCAAGTGGTTGACCAATTAGAGCTGAGCGGCTCGCTAACCAATCAGAGCAGACTGGGCTCTGGTTTCAGACAGAGGGTGAAAAGAGGTGCTGCAGCACATTAGAAAAATAAACACCATTTTCAACATCAAAGGAAGCAAACATGTCACAGTAGAGGCACAATATACTAATTTGAACCTGAACATGAGCAGAATATGGCCCCTTTAACCCATTAAAGGAAAAACAATCACTTTCAAAAAGCCCTATAAATCACTCAATGTCCATTGTCAATAGAAACAAATCCATATAAACTGGATAATAATTGAGTTAAAGAGGCGTTTTTAAAGGATTAAATGCTGTCAATCTGCGTGACTGATCGGTGAACTCTCGGGTTCACTTATAACACTTCCGGGACTCATGAAACTCAACCTGCACAAGCCTTTCCCTCGGGGCTGGCCTCATCGCGCTCTTTTACTCTTTTCTTCTTCCTGTGCACCTTCTCTGACACCATGATTTGGCAAAATGCCTTTAAAAGTATCAGATGTGTGGCCCAAAAGGATCTCGTAAAGAAGTAAAACACTTGGAAATATCTGTGAATAGTGCAGGGTAATTCCACTTATAACTACACAGGTTATTGTTTAAAAGAAACTGAAATTACTTGATTAACTTCCCAACATAAACTACAGGTAGAAGAAGTATCCAAAATTAAGAAGAAAGAAACACAAATCTGTTCAAAGAAAAACATTTGAACGGTTGTGATCCTAAAATATCATACCCCCATTAACATTTTCAAAACAACAATTTTAGTTTGTGAGGTTTATTTATTAAATAATGAATAAAAAGATAAACCTAACAACCTAACAATTCATTTGTATTCACACTTATAGGGTACTAATCCCCAATTTTCTTTTAAATGTAACAGTAATCTGATTACATGTTGTTTTATGTAACGAGTAGGGAATCTTTGTTTTTATATCCTGATTACTCATTACATGTAATCCAATACTCCCCAACACTGAAAAATTTACTTTAATTAAATGTATTATGTCAACAGATTTCACATGATTAGTTTAAAGCAATAATATTATTGCTTAAACCTGTTAAGCCCCAAAGCCCCCCTCACCACACTGTGTCTCAGGCATCTTAATATTTAAGAACCTATTAATGTGTTATACCAGATTAACGGAAATAATCTCAGCTAACTGACGATACAAACCATTTTTACCAAAACAAAACACAAATCTCATAAGAAGCATCTAAATTACCCCTGAGCGAAAAATGCTAACGCACTTTGGCACAGAACTGAAGATAAAAGATACCCGTTTTACTTATCGTAGCTGCACATACAAGATATCCGATTAAAACTGAGGTTCCACAGATTATTTAGGTATAGTATCATCACTGAGTGATCCAAACTCGCGACAAACACAGACATCACAATACCTACCTTTACGGAGCTTTTACGGGAGATTGTCTCACCGTAGCTGTCAATCTGATCAAAAGACTTGTTCAATGGCATTAAAACGAGAAAAAACGCGGCTGAATCGGTTAATCCATAGGTTGATAATGTTTCTGTGGATTTGAAAAAAATATTTATAATCCATAATTCCATTTTTAGGTCAAAAACGGAGAGTAAAAGTTAGCTGCCACCAGAGTTATCGCAGCTTCCGGTTTTGGCTATGCGTCAGTCTCACACACACATGAACCAATGAGGAGTATGTGGGAGTTCCCCTCGATTCCATTGGCTCTGACGGTTAGAAAGAGATGTCAATCAGAAAAATCGAGCAAGGGGGGCCAGAGATAGGTCAAATCCACCCAAATTACCCCAGAAGTGGTTTTTTTGTTGCTAAATCTCTCTAAAAAGGTCACATTTCACTTGTTTTGCATCGATCTTGATACAGGGTACTTATTATATGTTGTAGTTTGGATTCATAAAGCTTTTAGTCTACCATCCCATCATTCAAGGGTGGTTTTCACTATAAGTAATTTTTTTTTTTTGGACGGACACAATAATTTACATTTTTTTTTACTGTGTTCAATCTGAATTTACTTTAAAATAAAACATCTATATTGATTCTGACACTTGTACATCCATCTCACAGGTGTAACCTTGCTTTGATAAAAAAGATTATTAATTTAACCCTTTTAGAAGATATGGTAATTTGTTCTGGAAATGTCATTTTCGAGCCTGAGACCTGAAAAACAGGCTCGGGGCATTAACCTAAAGACAGTTAACGTTTCAGTTTGTTCCCTATACAACTGGAACATACCATATTAAAGACTAAAGTAATCCCCTCCTATGCTGTGTTTGACAGTTCATATGTCAGACATCAAACATGAGGAAGTACACATTTAATCTGCCATCATTACACCTCCTCTTTAGTTTATTTGAGATGAGTCTTCCTCCATAATCCCCGCGCTACACAAGTGAGCACTTGTTGGGAATGTCTCAGACTCTAGAAAGCACATCTTGTTTTCTTAATACCTGTAATCCCCTGGTTTATATATTTCTTTGTTTAATATTCGATATCATGTCTTGTGTTGTTTACAGTGATTTATCATTAGCAGCCTCTATTACAACTGTGAAATAGACTAACTCTGCCAACAGTTACAATGTTCTAATCCCTGAATGTCACTAAACCCTCAATCCCAGCTGTGTGCGTCATTTTCCGTTATGTTTTGAGCTTCTTGCAGCATTTTGTTTATGCAGCGCTTTTAGTAAACGTTGTACATTGGTGAAGATTTGCACGTGTTTTGGCACATTTCTGTTTTTATATTGGTCTCGTCACTGAAGCTGCAGTGTGTTTCTGCTAATGGAAATGTTTTCAAATCTGAATTCAAAATCTCAGACACTCAAAATCCAACACAAGACACATATTTTACGCTGCTATGGACAATCTGCAATAAATGCACATTTTATGGACAATCTTGCACCAAAGTTATTGATATTGAAGTGACTGTTATTTTGTGAATATTGATTGTTTTTATCTTAATGTGTGCATATGTGTAAATGTATATGTTGATTGTGTATATAGGATATACATATTTTATACATATCTGTATTACTGTATCATTTTACATTTGGATTGTTAGAAACGTCATTTCGATCTCTGTCTGTAAACACAAACTGAGTTAGATTGACATTAAAGTTGACTTTGACTTTTAGGCTGTTGTAGCGTGTTTGAACCTGTCAGCCACCGTACAATTGCATTAAAACACAGCTCTATCAAAGACAATAGTTGTAGGCCTCACATTAGTAAAAAAGTCAAATAGTGCAGAAGCATTTATTTCCAAAAGATTTGAATCATAAGCGATATACTCTTTTACAGTTGAGCCTAATGCCTTGTTATAGAGCAAAGATAACTGAAACGTATTGCCTGCCATGTTAATACTGCCCCAAAAAGAAGCATCGCAAAGTTAAAGAATGTGATCAAATAAAAAAAGTTATAAACATATTTATTTAAGTGCATTGATTTTATGTAACTTTTAAATGATAGTTGCTTAATTTATTATAACATAAGTCATTGTGAGCAACTTCAAAGTTGAATGAATGAATTGAATATTGTTTGCAGAGCTAAAGCCTGTAGTGGTGGCTCCCCCTGTCGGTCAGCCTGTGAAACATTCTCTTATTACCACTGGTGGAAAGTCACTCATTTACTCAGTTCCTGTACTTGAGTTACATTTTGGAGTACTTCTTTTGAGTATTTCCATTTAATACTACTTTATACTTTTACTCCATTACATTCCTTAAACAGCTTTAGTGACTTTTCAGATGTTCAATTAAAAAGCATGTGATACACTTTGAACATAATGCATCTCTAAAAATTGTACTAGTGGACTAACCGTTTAAGGTACAACAAAGTAAAGTTATACAATATATTCCAAAAAAGTCCTCACATGAATAATGTGTGTATCAAAGCGCTGTTTGTGAACAACAGTAAAATGCTGCTTGATGAAACAATATTACCTAATTATCTAATAATGTCATATATATAATAATATATCAAATATTTAGTTCTGCAGTTAGTACTTTTACTTTGTATACTTTAAGTACATTTTGCTGACCTGCACTACAGAGTGTAGGACTTTTACTTTGAATGGAGTATTTTGACATTAATGCTACTTTTACTTCAGTACAGGACCGAGTACTTCTTCCACCACTGATCATAATCCAGTCGTTTCATATGATCCTGAAATGGACCTTTAGGCATAACCAGTACTTTTACTTTTGGTACTTTAAGTATAATTAGATGTCGATACTCTTGTAACTTAAGTCACTTCTTGAATGCAGGACTTTAGCTTGCAACAGATTACTTTTTCAATTTAGTATGGTTTCTTTTACTTCATAAAAAAAAAATCGCAGTTCTTAATCCACGTCTGCTTATTTCAGATGATAAAAGAAAGCACAGGGTTTTATTTGAATGATCATGTTTATAGCATTAACAAGGACTCTTTGTGAAACCAGGGAAGTGATTGGCCCTTACACCCTTTAAAGATAAGCCTTATGTGCTCTTCAGTTGTTGCAGCACACCGTAAAGATCCGCCCCGGGACATTCAGTGGCTCCCACATCTCTGTGTCCACACAGGTCGAACTGGGGCTTTATGAAGCCCTGACACACGCCGGACTTCAGCAGCTGCTTGACTGCAACCATCGCTTCACAGCTCGGTTCTCCAGCTAAAATATAAAAAATGCATTGTTATCATATGTGACATCTTAACACATTACATTTCACGCTTTTATTGAAAGTTACTCACAATAAGTGCAATACACCACAAAGATACAAACTTCATTAAAATGAATTAATTTCTTTCTTTAGTTTATTCTATTTTCTTTCCTTTTTAATTCTTATTTTATTCAGTCCTATCTGTTGGCTTTTATTGGTATTCATGTATTTATTAATCATGAAGTTATGTGTGACATGTGGTAGTGTTATTTTTGTCTTTGTTGGTGAAGCACTTTGTGTATGAAAAGTGCATTACATTAAAAAAGGAAATGTAAAGATAAAATGTTCTACATATACAAGTTGAAGTCGCTTTAATGACCAATGACATATTTCTATTTCCTTGATATTTCCCTACAAAGGATCTCCGCTCATTAGGAAACAGACAGGACTCACTGACCCGTGAGAACCTTGTCTTTATGTTACACAATGGATGAAAAGATTAAGAGCACACCTACATTCAAAGTTGCCCAGGAAGGCAATCCCCAGTGAGTCATGATTGTTGCCTTTGGCATGAGCCCCCACCGCGCCCCAGCCACGGCCCTCGAACACCGCCCCGTCTGCTGCTACCAGGAAACTGAAACACAGACAGAGTTTATGGTTAGACGGCATATACTGCTCATTTCAGGTGTGTGGGAGAGAAACTCCATCTGGAGAGAACACAGGGATTTTAGCCTTTGCAGACCATTTACATGCACACAAACCTATTAACTCGCTACAGGGAAGGGGAAATACCTGACACATAATAGGGCCTCTTTAAGGACCTAGGATTGGAAAAAAGTCCAAACTAAAGAGAAAGAACACATAATTAAGTGTCCCTCCATTATCTCCACATTGTAAACACTGTATGAACATCACTCAGAAACCACATGTCCCTGCAGCTACTCACTTGTACCCGATGTCATCCCATTTTTTGTTATTCATGTGCTCTCTCTGGATGTTGGCGATGCGTCTCGCACACTCGCTGCGGCTGCTGTCGCTTGGGGTGTCCGTGTGGTGGATGATCACTCTCTGAGCACAGGGGATCTTATCCGGCGCCTGCTTCGGAGCAGCCGCCCCCCACTGCTGCCTCGACACTATTTCCACTAAATAGATCAAAATATGAAAGTTATGTAACCTGGATACTTTATTTTGGATTACCTCAATATCAAATGCAATGAAACACGAGCACATACTACGGTTAAAATAAGCAGGAATAAAATCTGAGCTGACAGAAAATGCTGTTTTAGTTTCATACACACAGTTAAGCTCACACACACTATTTTATGAACATATAGGTTGACCTGCTGAGTAAAAAAAGAACAAATGAACCAAAGAAAGTGAAAAGCATAAAGCAGATTCAGGACGTATAGATTCACACTTAAAGTATTAGCCTACAGAACAGTACAGCTTACAGAGAAGAAATACAATCGGACCTTTATACAACAAACACTATATGCTATTTTTAGTTTGTTACTATCAATGTAATTTGGTGGCAATACACCATTTGTAGAAATGTAATCTGACAGCGTCTCCCAGTGTAATGTCTGCAGTGTGAGGATGTTACCTGTAGTTGCCATCTCTCCGTCAATATATGGATTCAGCTTGCTGTGCATCACCTTATCTTGAGTGACTCTCAGGAGGCGTGGTCTCGGGGAAATACACCTTCCTGGTTTCTTGTAGTTTCATGTCTACTCGTCTGACTGAGTAATTATTCTAAAGTTGCCAAACAGGTCTTTGGAATATATGTGTGTAGATACAAAAGAGGAAGTTGATTAAGCACTCTCAATCATTTACATGGTGGCATTTTTCTTCTTCCCACAAATGAGGCATTAATACATAAGATAAATGTTTTAAGTCACAGGGGTTTTTAGGGGAAATCAGCTGTTTTGCAATATCAGTCATTATGCTAAAATCCCCATCAAGCAGAATGTAACAAAGTATTATATTTACATCAGTTTACTTGAGCATTTCCATTTCATGCTACTTTATAATCCTACTTATTTAACACTCAGTTACTTTTAACACACTTACATTAATCATATCAATATAACATATCAATCATGTATTCTACAAAGTCTCTGAAATTGGCTCCATCCGAGTATTTAAAGACCAGAAGTAGAAATACTTTGTCCTAAAATACAAGATAGATCAAAGATGGAATCCTATCTTGGAGTCCTAATTGACAATTCTCTCTCTTTAAGCCCCACGTTCAACAACTGGTGTAAAAATTAAGGATTTCTTTCTACCTTTGATTCCAAAAAGAGAGTTATTGCTGCAACCTTAATGTCGGTGCTGGACTCTGGTGATGTGGTTGATATAAATGCATCTTCTACATGCCGTCACTCGTTTAATCCCTTCTACCACTGATCATTACACACCTTAAAACCCTTGAACGCACCACAGCTCCTTGTATGCTCGGGTTGCTCTGACCACCCGTAGACAAAACCAGTAGCACACTATATTTATGAGGCTATTCTTGGTGCTCTTCCAACTTATTTTTGCATATTTTCATTGAAAAAAAAAGAGCAAAGAACTAAAAAGGTACCATGGGAATTTTCCAAAGGAGGGTTCGTTTGGCACGACACACTTGAAATAACTAAAGGACAAGTTAAACAAGAAAGTCGAAAGAAAGGGAGGTGATAGAAAACTATGTCTGCTAAAAAGTTAGCAATGATTGAGAGTTTCAGATGTGTCTCACACGGCACTGTAACTTTTATTCATGCATCTTTGCTTTTAAATGACTTGAGTGTTTTGAAATGCCATTTTATAGTTTCTTTTAAATGTGTGTTTTTAAATGTAATTCATAATATGTTTCTTAATGTCTTTCATTTTTGTAAAGCACTTTGAATTGACTTAAATAAACTTGCCTTGTTGGAGAAAGTGCAAGAATACATCAGCTCCGTTCTGAGAACTTGTTTTTACTAACGGTCCCTGAAGTCTACACTGTGCGGGGGCAAAGGGCGTTCGGTTGGGTTGCTCCTTCTGCTTTGAACCAGCTGCAACATGACCTGAAACTCAGATTTAACGGATTTATACAAGTGCTTCTTAAAGGATTAATAAATAAATGAGTACACGGTCTGAGTAATTCTTCTACCTCTGTTTAGTGTGTCTGCTGATGTGAACATTCGTTACACCTTTTCAATGAAAACGCAGAGACATTAGAAACAATTGATTCTTTTAATCTAACAAAACACACCTGAATGACAACTGTTATATAAAAAATAACTATTAATACAATATATTCACATGATGGAAACTAAAAAGACAAACAAAAACATGGTTTCAGAGTTTACAAACACCAGCAATTAAAAAACTCTGTTGGAGATTTACTGGAGATAAAATGTCAGACCTCTTCACCATCTGCGTTTTTACTCCGTCCATCTGTGTCCACAGTGAGGCGCTGTGCACACGTAGTACAGTCGCATAGCGTCCTGTCAGGAAAACATAATGTATGAGAGCTTTTAATTCAATATCAAATACCAAACTAAAGATGTGCAGACAACAGGATTAAGGTCTTCCTCAATAAAACGTATTCCTCGACAAACAATATCAAGACTTCAGGTCATGCATTGTGTTATATAGTCATTCAAAAGCATCATTACCTCAGCCTTCATACTGTGGGACTGGAAGAACACTGCCTCCTTGTGACCACACCTGGGGAGAGACATGGAGAGAGAACAACGTTAAAAAACCCTATAAACACAGCTAGTTGAAAACTCAATTCTGATTGGTCGATTTGGAAAGTAGCTCTGATTAATGTGCAGAAAGAAGTCTGGTCAATTTAATGTCAGCTGTGGACAACAAACATTAGTTTCACTCCATCAGAGTCTTTTTGTAAGTTCACTTTTATATTTGTGGATAGCACGATACTTTCATGATGGCTAAACCGTCTCCAGTAAAGAAAAGAAAAAAGAGAACAAGAGAAGGAAAGAGGGTAAAAGACAGTGAGCTGGACGCCAGAGAAAGGCCGACAGGAAGTAAACACTAACGGGAACACAGGTTGGGGTTGAATTGTCCAAAAATCAGCTCCTATCATCTTTTCTTAACCACTATTCCATAACCTTGTATTGTCATACTGATATTTTGTACAAACTATGAAGTCCACTGAGACAAATGTAACATTTGTGATATTGGGCTATATAAATAAACATTGATTGATTGATTGATTGAACCTCAGTGAGAAACGTCACTGGGTTAACAAAAGATGATAGGGGGACTCACTGGCGGTTCTACGGGGTGGCAGCTGCCACCTCAGAAAAATGCCTTGTGACCCCAGCTGCCACCCCAGTTCGCAGCTTTGTTTTGAAAGAAAAGTTGTGGCTCATCAGACATTTATGAGAGAAAGTCTCTAATGTCCGAGTGCAAGTGAATGCAGCACAAGGCGTGAGCTTTTTAACCCCTCCCCCCGACTGGCGCGAGCTAAGAAATATGATTGGCGGCGATTTCCTTTGAACTGGGGGACAGCGCAAAACGAGAAGCATTTCGGATCCAAGTAGACGGAAGGAATGAGGTATTTGCGGTCAGGGAATGGCTGGGGTAGGTTACAGCCATACCAAGAAATGGCTTAGCCCCACCATGAAAAATTATGTTAAAGTAAGCAAAATAAAGTCCACCAACTCGCGGAGAAAATTGCACAGACGGCAGTTAGTAAGATTGATTTCAGTAGCCACTTGTCTGGAAATACCGAAGACTAGAAACGGTTTTGAAAACTTTTGATAGAAATCAACACGTAATGAAATAAGACCCCACGGTTTGATGATTGATAGGTGTGTGGGCTGTCTTTCATTTTGACACACAGAACAATGGGGGCTATCCACCCTTATCCACAATGTAAAGTCATTCACAGCCTCTTCCCTCTTCTCTCTGTGAGGAGCAGCAGGTTCAGCTTTCAGAACAAAGTAACAAAAAACTAAAATGGCATTCATTTTTTAAAATATGTCGTGTAGTAATAGATGTATTTATTTTCTTCTCAAGAGAGTACCAGAATGTGTATTTTATGTTAGTATTTCAAAAAATCTCCTGGGGAAGAATCCCCCCAGACCCACTGCAGGGGTTGGGTTTTCAGCATGTCAACTCTTTCACCTGTGGAGAAATTGCAGGATTGGCTCCAGGTCGCCCTTTTTATTTACTACAAGACAAATGTTCCTTTTTATTTCATACAGTTCAATTTGGATTGAGACAGGGAAATAATCTCTCTAGTTCTTTAACCCTAACTGATGCAGTTAGTCACTTCTTTAATGTTTGTTCTTTCTGATGTAAAGTCAAGGTTGTAACTGTTTGCAGTAAAGTTGTGGGGCGCTGAACTGTTCTTTTGATTCTTTTGATTTATGATTGTAATTACTTGTCTTTCAAATTTGAAGGAGGGTGAGCAAGCATCTTGAGGAACATTCATCATTATCTCCTCCAAAAAATATAGTTTATTTAATAATAAATGAATATGTGAATCATAACAGTGATTGACAGCTGATAGGAATTATATGATTGTTAATATTATCATATTCATTCAGACACACATCGATGAGACAGTTAATTAATGTACTTATTGCAGCAGTCTGCATAGATTTGCTGGTCTAAGAGTGAAACCAACTCATTCAGTTAAAATTCATTACATTATGTGTGCCACCTTATATATTTATATGTAAGGCTTTACTGATGTGCCACAATAATGTGACCTAATGATATTGAGTTAAAATATCAATATTGTGGCTTTCCAACTTAACATTGTTGATATGACTGCGATTAAATCAGCATATACTTCTGCCAGGGGATGCCACCCCTCAAATTCTCCTGCCACCCTATGAATATTTTTCTGGGGGAAAAGACAACTGAGGTGGTTTGCGAATCCATCTGCACTTACGCTATGTGACATGATCATTCATGAGACGCCAGTGGATGTTATCAATGTATTTCTGCCGTGGGTAAACAATAGGGATGTAACGATATATCGCGGTAAATAAATCTCTCAATACCGTCATGAGACTGACAAAATATACCGCGATTTTTTTTTTTTAAATAATTTTTTCATCGATCTCTTTTTCAAGGGAGACCTGTCCAACATGGCAGCAAGTAGGTTACACCATGAACATAAAACAACAGATAACAATAAAGGACATCGTATTTACAGGGCTACATTTACACACCTAGAGACATTGACAAGTACCAACAGTATCTTTATATCTCGCCCTGTCAATAAGCTTCACCTTCTTGGCAAAAACTGTATTGTTTTTGAAGTGGTGGAGAGACAATGCACAGTTTGACCCACTGCTGTCACCCATGGCCAAAGCATATCTCTCTGTCCCAGCAACATCAGTACCAAGCAAGAGAGTTTTTCCACAGCACGGGATATTGTAAACGCCCAAACATCCCAGCTTCTACCTGGAAATGTGGACATGCTCATATTCCTAAAAGATAACCTTGATGATGCTGAGTGAGTGAGTGAGTGAGTTACTTGAAAAACTAAAGTGGTGCTCTAGGAGGAGATTCAGGTGATACGGTGTGGGGGGGGGGGGGTTACCTTGGTTGCTGATTGGCTAATGGTTACACAAGCCAACAAATCGTTATGACATCATAAAGTGGCCAAAATCTGATCTGCTCATTTTCAGACAGGTTTTTATATAAATGGATCAGGACAAAAAGAGAGAGAAACTTTCAGAATCTCTTTACACCGAGGGGACACGTCGTGTTGATGTAGAAAAGACATGAAAAAGTGTCGCTCGCACTCCCACTGAGGTGGACACGTATTAATCCACATGAATCCTAATACATATGATTGTATGAAAACAATTGTATGAAGACAGTTACGTTGCTGTCGTCGCGGTTCCAGTGGCTGGTACGCATTGGACCGGACTACCAACAATTATTTAAAGAATATTTATTTGATGCCAACATAAGTTATGTTGTAAAAACTTACTTGGGGCAGGGGTGGTCCTCTGTCCTGGGTAGTGTGGGATCCTGAGAAATATCAGCGATGATTTGTGTCAGCTCACTGGAGAAAGACAGAAGCAAGATGCTAGATTAGTTACTCACAATTAGCCTTCAAGTGCCTGACATTACACAGGAAAGATGAGACTACTAATCGCCAAACATTAGCCGCCTTTAGCTTAGCAGTGGTGGCGTGAAGTCATGTGACCGTGATGTAGTTCCTTTATAGCATAACGTTAGCTTTTTAATACAAAAATCATAAAGTGGTGTGAGCATGTGGAGATCATCCTTCTGAAGAAAATGTGTATCATAAACGTTTGTTTGACACAGACAATATTTTCTGCAATAATCCAATTGAAGATCCCATTGCTTTCTGCCAAGCGAACCAGGGAGATGTTGCCTTCAGGGTCAGCTACAGTAATTCAAGACTTTTATTTTCATTCGTACATAGCTATGGTGTAGTTATGTAGATGAAAATCTTAGGTCCCAAAGAGTATAACAAAGCGGTTTGAAAACGGTTTTATCCCAGCAGCTATTTACACATCATAGGAGTGTCACACAGATGCCTATTTATTTAATTATGAATTTTGAATGTCCATGTTTGTGCTAGTGTTTTCCTTCCTTCTTAAATGTTTTTCAAATATTTTGAGATTCGACGGAGCAGGGTGTACTTGTACTTTTTGTTGTTTGTGTTTGTATTTACAGTGTGTCAGGATGGATTGTCTTTTTCTCTGCAAACAAAATCTACCTACGGGTACAAATAAATAACCTGAACCCGAGGTCAAAGGCTCATCCAACAGTGCAACACAATAAACAGATAAAATAGTGCAAGTAAATACAATAGAATAGAAGTAGTGCCATAAAAGTCTATTTACAAGTGATAAATAATTTGTAAGTTGCAAACAGGGGAATGTTATGGATGTTCTTAGTTCAGGTGTTTAACAGTCTTATGGCCTGTGGATATGTCATCACTGCACTACTCTATTATCCTATTGATTGTAAGGACTGGCTAAAAGTGTTTGAGTTGTGTTGATATTGATAAAGTGATGTAGCGGTGACCCAACAAACAGGAAGCAAACTCACACCACAAAGAACGCATTTATCAGAGACATAAGAACTGTCTTTTACTTACTCAACCTCGTGAGTGATCTTGTTGACGTAGATGCAGCTGTTGTCCGCCTCTTGTTGGTAGTCACAGTTCCTGCACTGATGGATGAAAAGAAACAGCTTATTCAGCGTCTCATTCAAGCTTCAAATAAGTGGAAATGCAACAGCCTCATTTATCAAATCCAACAGAAAAGTGCACATATTGCCTAATTTAGCATCACAACAGTTGCAACATATGTTTTAGAGCAGTTTCATGATTACCTTTAAAAATACCTTTAATGCATTCATTACATTTTGTATTATCTCCTAATTTATCTTGTATTTTTATGCCTTCACACACTTTTATGTGAATCTTTGCACCGTTTTTTTTTGGAGTTTACACTGACTGAGGGGTCGTTTCCTTTTTCTCATATAACCTTTATTAAATAAAAATGTAATACAGTTTTGTTTTATCAGTTCTTAATTGTATGTCTGTTTGCATCTCTCTCTTTGTTGCACTCTACTTTAGCATTTCAATCTTTTGCTACTTTGTACGTCTACCCCACTTCCATTCATAGGTAAATATTGTACTTTTACTCCACTAAATGTGTGTTGTACCTTTAGTTACTTTGCAGATATAGATTAATGATAAACAATAAGATCGTCAACACTAAAACACTTCAAACAATTCACAAGCTACCCTGCAGTATATAAAGTAATTGACATTAATTCCACCTTTACCAGCTTTGATCAGCACAACAATACATCAACAACAATAACCAAAACATATAATATATACAGGACTGTCTCAGAAAATTAGAATATTGTGATAAAGTTCTTTATTTTCTGTAATGCAATTAAAAAAACAAAAATGTCATACATTCTGGATTCATTACAAATCAACTGAAATATTGCAAGCCTTTTATTATTTTAATATTGCTGATTATGGCATACAGCTTAAGAAAACTCAAAAATCCTATTTCAAAAAATTAGAATAGTTCCTCAGACCAAGTAAAAAAAAAAGATTTATAACAGCAAAACACAATCAAACATTTGAAAATGTCCATTAATGCACTCAGTACTTGGTTGGGAATCCTTTTGCACGGATTACTGCATCAATGCGGCGTGGCATGGAGGCAATCAGCCTGTGGCATTGCTGAGGTGTTATGGATGCCCAGGATGCTTCAATAGCGGCCTTTAGCTCATTAGCATTGTTGGGTCTGGTGTCTTTCAGCTTCTTCTTCACAATACCCCACATATTCTCTATGGGGTTCAGGTCAGGGGAATTTGCAGGCCAATCGAGGACAGTAATGCCATGGTCAGTACACCAGTTACTGGTGGTTTTGGCACTGTGGGCAGGTGCCAGATCATGCTGGAAAATGAATTCCTCATCTCCATAGAGCTTTTCAGCAGACGGAAGCATGTAGTGCTCTAAAATCTCTTGGTACACAGCTGCATTTACTCTGGGCTTGATGAAACACAGTGGACCAACACCAGCAGCTGACATGGCTCCCCAAACCATCGCTGACTGTGGGAACTTCACACTGGATTTCAAGCAACTTGGATTTTGCTCCTCTCCAGCCTTTCTCCAGACTCTGGCGCCTTGACTTCCAAATGAAATACAAAACTTGCTTTCGTCTGAAAAGAGGACTTTGGACCACTGTGCAACTGTCCAGTGCTTCTTTTCCTTAGCCCAAGTCAGACGCCTCTTCTGTTGTCTTGAGTTCAGAAGTGGCTTGACCATGGGAATACGGCTATTGTAGCCCATTTAGAGCACTACATGCTTCCGTCTGCTGAAAAGCTCTATGGAGATGAGGAATTCATTTTCCAGCATGATCTGGCACCTGCCCACAGTGCCAAAACCACCAGTAACTGGTGTACTGACCATGGCATTACTGTCCTCGATTGGCCTGCAAATTCCCCTGACCTGAACCCCATAGAGAATATGTGGGGTATTGTGAAGAAGAAGCTGAAAGACACCAGACCCAACAATGCTAATGAGCTAAAGGCCGCTATTGAAGCATCCTGGGCATCCATAACACCTCAGCAATGCCACAGGCTGATTGCCTCCATGCCACGCCGCATTGATGCAGTAATCCGTGCAAAAGGATTCCCAACCAAGTACTGAGTGCATTAATGGACATTTTCAAATGTTTGATTGTGTTTTGCTGTTATAAATCTTTTTTTTTTACTTGGTCTGAGGAACTATTCTAATTTTTTGAAATAGGATTTTTGAGTTTTCTTAAGCTGTATGCCATAATCAGCAATATTAAAATAATAAAAGGCTTGCAATATTTCAGTTGATTTGTAATGAATCCAGAATGTATGACATTTTTGTTTTTTTAATTGCATTACAGAAAATAAAGAACTTTATCACAATATTCTAATTTTCTGAGACAGTCCTGTATATGATTCTGAAATGGGCCAATCTGCATAATGAGTACTTTTACTTTTGGTACTTTAAGTATATTTAGATGCCAATACTTCTCTTGAGTTACATTTTGAATGCAGAACTTTTACTTGTAACATAGTATTCATTCACTCTGGTACTTCTACTTTTATTTAAATACAAGATCCGACTACTTCTTCCACCTCTGTTTATGCTGCACTCTTGAAGGAGCCTGGGACTTAAAATGTTCACTGTAATTACAGTACATATATGACAATACATCCTTTACATATTTGACTTGATAGTCTCAACCATTGATATCTGAACCAGACACTTACCGCGTAAAGCAGGATCCGGTTTTCTTTGTCTTCTTTGGGGTACAACATGTTGTTACTGGGAAAACAGTTAATTATTTTACACATTAATACGCAGCGTTATCTTTTCATTAAGACACCGTTGAGTTAACGTGCGTTTAGCTTCAGCTAGCTAGTATGACTTATCTAACTTCTATTCAGCCACAAACTCACCATTCTTGACAAAACCGGATCCCCACAAACCCCGGCTCGAAGCTCCCAGCTTCCATATCCATTTTGAAAACTTTAGGTTGAAGATAAACACGACAAACTGTGATGTTGCTTCACTTCTGCTACCGATGCTAAGGCTATTCCCACTCGTTTGAAAACAGACCGTCTGCGCATGCGTGAAACGTAATCAGAGCAACAACCAATGAATAGGTGAATTACCGCCACCTAATGGACTGGAGTGTAGAGCAGAAAAAATAAAACGAAGGCCCAATTCCAAAACACACCC
Organism: Harpagifer antarcticus; assembly: GCA_902827135.1. NCBI lineage: Eukaryota > Metazoa > Chordata > Actinopteri > Perciformes > Harpagiferidae > Harpagifer > Harpagifer antarcticus. The sequence goes on from CADEHL010000999.1 coordinate 6,119,965, forward strand.
TACCTACTCCCCCTCCGTGATGGAGTGAACTCCGTAAGTAGTCAAACACTCAGCTTAATGAGGGTCACTTCTTTCAGATGGAGGGTGTAAATACAGCAGCAAGTTTTGGGACGAACTCCCCTCTCTCCGGAAGAAACAGGTGTGGTGTGGATAGTAAATGGACAAATCGTGATTCTGAAACAAAGATTACCATCCATTTAAAGTTAATCTTCATTCATACCTCCATTTCCTTCTGCAGAGAGCTTCCCTCTTCCAGGAATGGCTTCACCATTTCCTCTGTGACCGGGAAGTTTGTGGGAAGCTCTGAGCAGCGCTTTATAACACCGGGGTTGACTCCATTCAGGAACTGTCTGATATCCATAAAAGTCATCTTCCATCCATTGGTTTGCAACATACTCTGGAAGAATAGCAATGGTATATTACAAATACAACATAATTATATATGTGGTTTAATACAAATAACAATTGGTAAATGTAATAAATAATATAATATCATTTATCTCAAATGTTTTTGGGTTTTTAAGCTTCAACATAATCATCATTGTCATTGACTGTAAAGCAAGAATGTTTGTCAGGTATTTAAATAATTGTAACTTTTACAGAAATACTTTGTAGAAAACAAAATTTTTTAGAGAACAGGAAAAACATCTACTGAATATCTATCTGTTGTTATGAAACCATGACATAGATGGGGTGAGTAATACTGACAACTGGTTAATGGGATAAAAAGAAAATACCTGACATTGTTGTCTTTTTATACCAGAATATTTGTTGTATGTCTTCAATGCTTTCCCATTGTGCAGTAGATCCGTGCAGCCCCTTAACCTTGAGTTCAATACCACTGAAGTAAAACAAGGAACAATTAGAACACAGGAATAAACAACATATGGAAATGAATGGCAATTTACCCTTTCCCTCAATATATAAAAATCTAAAGAACAGAGCATAATAATAAATATATACACATTTAATGACATAATCATATATTATATTGACCCACATTTTAGTTTTTGAGTAATTTAAATCAGCTGTTCTGGAATCGGAGAAGCAGATTTCAGCTGATTCCAAACGATCTTTTTAAAGTGGTCAGCACTGTATTACATGTGATGATAGCCCATTACGTCAACTGGCTGGGTTGATATTTACAGTATAGAATACCAGAGCCCAGTCTGTTAATATTAAGGTTTTTTCTTTTACAATAGTGGCTTATTTCAAATGAGTCCTCTCACTCAGGATTTGGCGACTCATTACAAAAATGGGGCTTACTTTATTAAAGATCAATATAGGTTTAAGGCAGTGGTTCCCAAAACTTTTTCAGTCAGGCCCCCCTTGGGTAATTGGAAATATTTTCGGGACCCCCCCCAACCCGGTTCCCATCTATATTGGTAGGATTAATTGTATATTGTTGTAAAAACATTACATTTTTCTCTGCTGATAATAAGAAGATATAAAGATCCAACTATAATTTTATATTTTATTATGGATTACACATGAACAAAAGTGCTTGTAATAGATACTGTGAATTAATTTGGCCTAATTAAAACTGGTTGGCCTTCTTCCCTGAGTAGTAGATTTTTAAATTCAAATTTCTTTAAGGAAAATATATTAATTAACTACTATTTCTACTGCAGGTTGCAAACTATCACATCACATTCCTATTCCACACATAGCTTATCAATGACTTGTGTGCTTGCTTTCCCTTGCAGATCTTCTCAAACCGGGGCTGTTGTTTTGAGACTGCCACTCTCAGTTCATTGTCAATGTTCAGCTTTGATCTGTATTTGGTTTTGATGGCAGCAACAGCAGAAAAAGCCTATTCACACAAGTAGGATGTTGCAAAAGGCAGCATTATGCCCACTGACCAATGAGATATTTTCGAGTAGTGTTTGTTTACAATGTAATAATAATAATACATTTGATTTATATAGCACACTTTAAAAACAACGTCATCTCTCAAGGTGCTTCACCAAGCTAAAAGGAGAAAATAATCTTCCCGCGACCCCCCCTGCAGTACCTCCACGACCCACCAGGGGTCGCGCCCCACAGTTTGAAAACCACTGGTTTAAGGTATTTTAAAGGTGTTGAACTAGTGTGGTATACATTTGCGCTAAGTCTTGCACTAAATTATGACTTTAAATCTAAAGTGCTTACTTGATGATGCAATCTGTTATGTACAGATAAGTGCAGATGTTTAACTGGGTTTTACTTACTGCCCCTGTTTGAAAGTCGAAGCCTAGTTGTCCATCAAAGTTCGCTCACTCTGCCCCTCAGTTCCAAATAAGGTGACATAAATGTAGTCCAATGTTCCTGCATATTGCACGTCACCCGTTGTTATCTCTAGCTTGTACTCAGCCATGGTCACCTGTGGATACTGTTTGGAAAAAGAAACACATTTGAGTCTCTTAATTTACAGAATGAAGGATCCAATACGCAGCAAAACAAAACAATGCTGACATTGCCTGTGGATTGTGAACCTTCTTTCATGAAAACATTTGAATTTGGATACATTGCATTTACCCAAAACATGTTTTTTGAAACTCGAAATATTTGTCCACAGGCATCCAAAAACCTTATTATTGTGGCAGTAGCCGCAGAGGGGAGGATAGGTGAATGTATTTGTTTAAAGTTGGTTTGATTACACCCAGGGGCGCTCCTTGCGAACAGGCAAGGCAGGCAACTGCTTAGGGCCCCGGACCAGAAGGGGGCCCCCAAAGAAGGTAGATTAAGAAGGTCCACAGGAACGACAACATGAAACACCCTTGAATTTACTGCAACGACATGTCAGGAAACCCCCTCAAGGCGGCCCCATGCATAGAAGCCGTAAAATGCTGCTTCTCATCTTAAGTTTGGCTGTCGGCTGTGTCTGGTGATGAAAAGCTGGTTCGAGGGGCCCCCCAGTGAATGTTTGCCTAGGGCACCCTCCACTAAGGAAGGCAAAGCAGGGCTATCAATATCAATTCTATCAATACGCTGGCAAATTGCAGAACTTTTTCCTGAAACGAGAAATGTTGTGTATATAGGCTACTGCCTGAATATGCTTAAAGGTGACCTATCATGCTATATTTAAATGATATAGTGTATGACCATACCTATATAAGGTATATTTATACATTTTATTTTCCAAAATACCAAACAGATCATTTTTTAGCCATGCCTCGTTTCGCTCATTTTCGCTTTATTCCAAACCTGCCTATGAAAATTCTAAGCAGCAGCTGACCACGCCCCCCTGCAGAAGAGCCGGCGAGAGTCACGTTACCATGCTTGCTGTGATTACGAGTGTGGAATACACATGTCATCTCAGAGCAATGCATGTGTTCAAGCATATTATCAATTTGATCCAGAAACTGAAGCAGCGGAGGTTTTGGTGGAGGTGCAAACATCTCAGTTGTCAGCAATGTGTGTTTCATGTGTTTTAAAAGCTCAGTTATTGACTTCTTTCTAAAGGGGTACATGTGCATCTTGCGCCACGATGCCTTCTGAACCGGAGCATGTGCTGCATGGAGATACCACACGTAACATTAGCTTCACTAAGTTGTCTGTTTAGAGAATACATTTTTCACATGTCATTCAATATATGTTTATCACACTAGGTGTAAAGACGGATGCAGGAACTTGAGGACTCTAACCTGTGTGGTGGACCATCCTGGATTGTGTGCCTAAATGTGTTTTCCCTGCAGAATGCATTGAATATTTACAGAGCTGAACACAGTTGGACTACAGTTGAGGCAAATAGAGCACTGAGTGGTTTGTTTTGACTGAAATTGTAAAACGAATGCTAATATTGTTCATGGAAATAAATACTGGTGTATATGGCTTTATGCAATCTTTCATTCTGTCATTGTACTATTATATACTACACAGCAATGGCATAACGCACCCATGTGTATGACAAAAAAAGTCCACACACAACCTTATGCTTTTGAAATCAGAATATTCTTTACCCATCCAAACATGAATAATCACGACACATTTGATATCAACTCGGAACTTTATTGTCAAAATCAACGGTTATTTGAACCCATAAAAAACAGGAGGTTTGTGAGCTGGTGCTGGGGCTTCCATGGAGAGAGGATCAGAGTGGTGATTCCGGCCTGCGTTGTCCTCTGATCCGTGAAATGTCTATGTTAGGTTCAGACAGCAGCCAAATTGAACCGTGTAGCATACCCGGCGATGACCTCCTCCCTGTCAGGTTGCTCATAATGGTGCAGGGTCCACAAAGACTTGGTCGAAGATGAGGTCCATCAAGTTGGCCACGTAGCCTGTGCAATGTTAAAAAAAGCACAACAAAAAAAGTGGTTTAGATTAGTATATGCATGTCGTCAACAACAACATACCAGGGCTTTAGCTCCGTTTTACTCGTGGTGTGTGTCCCCTCGCATACATACATACAGTGTTGTATCCTAACACACCCCCATTTATATTCATGTGCGCAAACAAGTAAACATGCAAAAGCTTTTACATATAACGCTGCAATAAACGGCATGTCTCATTAGCTTAGCTTAGCGTAGCGTAGCGTAGCTTAGCGTAGCTTAGCTTAGCTTACAGATCGATGATATCTGATCGTTCTTACAGACTACAATCACAAAAGCTTTTACATAACGCTGGAAAAAACGGCACTTACCTCCAGAAGATTACGTTTGTTATTATAACTTACTCAATATGATTTTTTAGAGGATACAAAATACTAATACATAGGAGAATAAATACTTGTGTTATCGGCTAGGCGTGGCTTTACAGCCTTCACACAGATCGCCATTACGGCAGTCTGAACATGTTCGCAAATGCCTGATAATTAAAATAAAAGACAAAGCAAAGACTGCGGAGCGTACAAAATAAAATGTTACAAGAACATATAAACACCTAACCGATTACTAGTTGGGGTTGAGGCGACATTGATACGGCTAAGCTACATGCTACCAGCTAGATATAGCTTTATCAGGAAAAACACTGCTAAATAAAAACTTACAGCTTCAGAATTGGATGTGTCCTCACTGGCCTGGTCCCGATGGTTGGTATTGATCCCGGGTGTAGCATTAGTTTGGAGGCATATCCGTGTTGGACTTGAGAGAAGTTCATAAACATGTCCGTGGTTTAACTGGCTTAGACATCCTGGCAATAGCAGGCAGAAACACAGATGTGACTGGGGTAGCCTGCCGATAGCCTATATGCGAATGAGAGGTTTGGCAATGCACGTGGCCGTGGCTCATTCCCCTGATAGGTGGAGAGTTGACCAATAAGCGGAGTACGTCTTTGTGACGTAGAAAAGTGTCGGAATGTGGATCCATTTTTTTCAGATCCGTTGCAGCCCCTTTTTTAGAGATTTGGCGAAGGAGGAAAATAGAGAGGGTTGTGTTTTCTGACACTTGGCGAGTTCCCTGGAACACCGGGGACACATAATCATGTATAAAAGACGTACAAAGGTGCATTTTGCATGATAGGTGCCCTTTAATGAAAGACAGGTTTTCCTGTAAATTAAATCATGTCAAATTCTTAATATGTTATTTTCTAAGGTCAAATTGTTCTGTTGTCTTACATAATACACTTCAGTAAAAAACATCTTAGGGTGCATTCACACCAAGCGGCAAACTCTGGGGAACAGCCGGGACGCCAATACGGAAGTGCCACACACTGCAGTTCATACATGGGCCGCTAGGAACTGGCTGCAGAAAGGAGCAATTTCCATAGACCCCATGTTAAAATGCCCAACATTACAGCAGAAAAAAACATGTTTCTACCCATGGATGCAATACATATTATTATCGATATAGTTCGATTCCACCTTCATGATTATGAATCTGTGAGTGAATTGTTTTCTAACACGACCCTTTTATTTATATTAGGTCTTAAAGTTTTTGCATAAATTAGGGCGTGGTCACTTTGATGGACACGTACATGCCTCACTGTCAGCTAACAGCAACTTGTCCACTCTGCTAGGCTACAACCATAGAGGCTACAACGTTAGTTAGTCATAGTATTGTACTTGACCCTTTAGCTTTAGCCATGTTCGTGGTGATTGTGCCTTTTAGGGAATATTGTTACAAATAACAATTCAAATGTCGTGCTGTGCGCTTGAATGTACTAACAGAACTTCCAAGAAGTCTAAAATGATAATATTATACATGTTAACCCCGTTCGCAGGTGTTTGAGTGCTTGGTAGCTTAGCTTGTTACTTATTAGCCAGCTAAGGACGTAACCCTTTATGCATACATATTAGGGGTGTAACGGTATCCGTATTCGTCCCGTACCGTCACGGTTCGGACGTCGCGGTTCGGCACATGCAGTCACACGGCGAATACGAGTGGGAAAAAGGTCTGTCACTCAGGGCAGTATTACACTATATATAATCCAGGGGGCGGTATTCCGCCTAAAAGCCAGCCGCCCGTAAATAAAAATGAAGAACAAGAACAAAACACAACAAAACGAACACAATATATGAAGAAGAAAAGTTAGCTATGGCGAGTTCACACAACACACAGCTAGAAGACCCACCTGCTTCTTTTAAATCAGGTGTGTGGGAACATTTCGGGTTCCCTGTTGACTACAACAATGATGGGGTGCGAGTTGTGGATCGGACGAGGACGGTGTGTCGGCGTTGTTCGACAGCGGTGCGGTATGCTAGTGGTAACACGTCAAACATGCTCAATTACATCCGAGTCAGTCTCAGACGGCAGGTGACATAGTTACCATAGTTACCGCCAACAGATCTGCCCTCACTACTGACAACGTAGACAAACTCATCTTTTTGAAGAAAAACTTGAAAATAGAGTAAAGCTTGAGTACCTTTATTTAGGCATAATGGCCTCACACACTCACAAGTTAATTACACATGTTAGACATTGCTCCAAAAGGTACAGATTTTATTTTGTTTTATATTTATCATTGTATTTATTTTAGATTTTGACATCAGGAGATGTTATACAGTTCTGTATTACCTTTTATTGATTGTGATTGAAACACTTTCTTATTATTTATTTTAATATGTTCAAGACATTCTTTTTAGTTGTACAGCTTATTTAACCTTTTTGTTTGACATCAGCCATGATAATATGTCCATCTGAGTGTTACTGTTTGTGGTTTGTTTTTAACTGTGTAATACAGTTAATGATTCCAAATGTTAGAGTTCCTTATTTTCATACCAAAACTTGCACTACTGTTAAAAATAAATAACAGCAAAAAAAAATTATGCATTTGGGACTTTTTTTTGCTTTTCCTTGTTGTACCAAAACCGTACCGAACCGTGACCCCCAAACCGAGGTATGAACCGAACCGTGACTTCTGTGAACCGTTACATCCCTAGTTTGTATGCAATTGTGCTAAATTCAACACTGGAATCAAGCAAATATTAATATGTTTGCATGACATTAGTTATTTATATTTTGATATCACTTAATTACACGTTTAATACATTTAAGTCAAGCTAAGGTACATGTGATGGTAGCTAGTTAGTGCTCTTACCTGTGAGGCCTCCTCCAAACAGCATAATAACCAGACTGTATCATTAAAACTAAGTACCAGTTCTAGATCCTTGACTTTAGACAAACAATTTAAAAGACAAAATATATTTAAAGACCAATCTTTATTTGAATTTGCCTCTTAACCTGAGATATTAGTTATACAGTAATAGTATTGACAATCTAAAAAAACTGAGCAACTCAACAGTCAATTTTATATTTCTTATTGTCCAAAGCATTTATTATTTTCATTTCCCCCCTCTCATATTCAGTGTGGACGGATTGAGACAGCCTGGTGTCCAGAGAGCTGCAGAGACTTCAGGGAGAAACCTCCGTGTGATGGACGTCCTGTCTGTTGGTTTGGAGAGGACTGAGGGTCTTTCCTCAGCGAGGAGGACCAGGCCTGATGGAGGAGCCCATGCTGGGCATAGCTGATACCAACTGCACAGGCCTAGTCTGTCACTTTATTTGACTAAATGTGTTTACTTATACATTTAATAGGTTTACACCATAGACTGTATATATAAATGGACGTAGGGTCCGTGACGTCACCCATAGGATTCTGCAGAGTTGCCGAGAAGCCCTTAGTAGGTGGAGTCTAATATAAATAAAATGGTCGTGTTAGAAAACAATTCACTCACAGATCCATAATCATGAAGGTGGAACCTAACTATATTCATAATAATATTTATTGCAGCCAGGGGTAGAAACATGTTTTTTTCTGCTGTAAAGTTGGGCATTTTAACATGGGTCTATGGAAATTGCTCCTTTCTGCAGCCAGTCCTTATCGGCCAAAATATGAACTGCAGTGTGTGGCACTTCCGTATTGGCGTCCCGGCTCTTCCCCAGAGTTTGCCGCTTGGTGTACACCTTCTGTCCATATGTGCTTTTTATTTAAAACATGTTTGATTAAGTTTTGGTTCACATTTCAATAAATTGTATTTGTATTTGCATTCCTTTTGTCCATTATTCTTACTGAAAATGTTAGATTACACATTCACATCTGACTGAAGATTGGCCCCATTTATTTGACGTTGCAAACTCTGCGGCACAAGTGATGTGAAGCTCATAAAGTGAGGCAAATAGAAATAATCAGCTGATGGAGTGTAGATGTGGAAATAGGTGCATTCGATCAGCTGACTGTTTTCACAATAAAAGTAGTTTCTTAGTGAATGTCCTGTACTTGTCACGGTTGAGTGAAGGAAGCAGGACCCAAATGCAGATAACTCTGATAAACCTTTATTTCAAGGCTAATGAAACTAATACAGGCAAAACAGAACACTCACCGGTGAATTCAGTCACGAACAAAAGAAGCACCAACACTGAACACAGGACGAGACAAGACTAAATACAGGGAGGGATAATTACAAGACGAGACACAGCCGGGCAGGGGAGGAGAAACACAAGGGCCACAGGTGAACACAATCAGCTAACGAGACACACCAGGGAAACTAACGACAGGAGGAAAACATGACAGAGAACAGCGAAAACACCCAAACCAAGACAGAACTGTGACATGACATGATAACCGTGACAGAACCCCCCCCTCAAGGGATGGATTCCAGACGTCCCTAAACCCCAAAACAAAAATCCAACACAGTCCAGCAGGGTGGGTAGAGGGGGTCCGGAGGACGGGACTGAGCTGACCGCCCAGGAGCACCGTAGAGGACCAGGAAGGGATCTCGGGCGGACGGCCCGGGGGCAAGGCAGAAGCCGAGAAGGAGGACTCGGGCGGACGGCCTGGGGGCAAGGCAGAGTCCAAGGTGGGGGACTCGGGCGGACGGCCCGGGGGCAAGGCAGAGTCTATGGTGGGGGTCTCGGGCGGACGGCCCGGGGGCAAGGCAGAGTCCATGGTGGGGCGAAGGCCACAGCGGGCGAACTCAGGGGGCCGAGCATGAGGGCGAAGGCAGCGGCAGGAAGAGTCAGGGGGCCGGGCTCGAGGACGAGGGCAGCGGCAGGAAGAGTCAGGGGGCCGGGCCCGAGGACGAGGGCAGCGGCAGGAAGAGTCAGGGGGCCGGGCCCGCGGGCGAAGACCGCGGCTCACAGAGGGTCGGGATCGAGGGCGAAGGCAGCGGCAGGAAGAGTCAGGGGGCCGGGCTCGAGGACGAGGGCAGCGGCAGGAAGAGTCAGGAGGCCGGGCCCGCGGGCGAAGACCGCGGCTCACAGAGGGTCGGGATCGAGGGCGAAGACCAGACAGCTCCGGAGGCCGGGCAGGACCCGGTGTCGGCCGGACAGGAACCGGAGCCGGCGGGACAGGCTTCGGCAGGATCCCCCACGGAAGAGGACCAGGAATTGGCAGGACCCCCAGCAGGAGAGCGGTTGGCGGGACCTCCAACGAGACAGGACAAAGGGTTGGCAGTACCCCCGGCAGGAGAGTAGTCGGCGGGACCTCCAACGGGACAGGACACAGGGTTGGCAGGACCCCCGACAGGAGAGTAGTCGGCGGGGCCTCCAACGAGACAGGACATGGGGTTGGCAGGACCCCCGGCAGAAGACTAGTCTGCGGGACCTCCAACGGGACAGGACATGGGGTTGGCAGGACCCCCGGCAGGAGAGTAGTCGGCGGGGCCTCCAACGAGACAGGACAAAGGGTTGGCAGGACCCCCGGCAGGAGAGTAGTCGGCGGGACCTCCAACGGCACAGGACATGGGGCTTGAGTGGGGACTCGAGAGAGGGCTTGAGAGGGAACTCGAGAGGAAACTGGAGAGTCGACTGGAGAGGTGACTCGAGAGGGGACTCGAGAAGGAACTCGAGAGGTGACTGGAGAGGGGACTCGAGAGGGAACTGGAGAGGAGACTCGAGAGATGACTTGAGAGGAGACTTGAGAGGGATCTTGAGAGGGGACTTGAGAAGGGACTCGAGAAGTGGCTTGAGAGGGACCTCGAGAGGTGACTTGAGAGGGATCTAGAAAGGGGACTCGAGAGGTAGCTCGAGAGGAGACTTGAAAGGGAACTAGAGAGGGGACTCGAGAGGGAACTTGAGATGGGATGAGAGAAGGGACTAGAGAAGTGACTCGAGGTGGGACTAGAGAAGGGGCTCGGGAAGGGGCCAGAGAGGTGACTAAAGGAGGGACTGGAGAAGGGACTAGGGAAGTGACTAGAGGAGGGACTTGAGAAAGGACTTGAGAAAGGAATTGAGTAGGGACTTGAGATGGGACTAGAGAAGTGACTAGAGGTGGGACTGGAGAAGGGACTAGAGAAGGGACTAGGAAAGTGACCTGAGGAGGGACTAGGGAAGGGACAAGAGGAGGGACTAGAGACGGGACCAGAGAGGAGACTAGAGAAGGGACTCGAGAAGAGACTAGAGAAGGGACCAGAGATGGGACTATGGCAGCTGGGGCCAGAGCTAAGGCTGGAACCATGGCTGCTGGGGCCGGGACCATGGCTGCTGGGGCCAGAACTAGGTCTGGAACCATGGCTGCTGGGGCCAGAACTGGGGCCGGAACCATGGCTGCTGGGGCCAGAACTGGAGCCGGAATGATGGCTGCTGGGGCCAGAACTGGGGCTGGAACCATGGCTGCTGGGGCCAGAACTGGGGCTGGAACCATGGCTGTGTGGGCCGGTTCTGTAGCCGGAACCATGGCTCTTGGGGCTCGGATTGCTAGCCTGGACTTGCGACTCCTTCTCTTAGAAGCCGCCTGAAGGCTCCGTGGACCTCCAAAAGCCAGCGGAGTTCCAGAAAACGACTCTTGGACAGGAGCAGGAACTGGGGCGGAAGCACTGGTTGACTCCAGACGGAACACACCGAGACGTTTATAGTCAGCAGGCTGGAAATCACACACCCAGATGAAGTTCAAAATCCAGCCAGGTAAGAATTTCACCAAGTCTGGTTTCTCCATAGCCAACCGGTGCGCCTCTACCAGAGCGGCCTCCTTCTGCCGAACACTGGACGCTCCCCTCCACCAATCATAGCAGCAAGCCAAATCAAAAGAAAAATGTTGTAGTTCCACCTCAAATGGATCATCTGCTGGGTCCATTTCTGGTTGGTGCTTTCTGTCACGGTTGAGTGAAGGAAGCAGGACCCAAATGCAGATAACTCTGATAAACCTTTATTTCAAGGCTAATGAAACTAATACAGGCAAAACAGAACACTCACCGGTGAATTCAGTCACGAACAAAAGAAGCACCAACACTGAACACAGGACGAGACAAGACTAAATACAGGGAGGGATAATTACAAGACGAGACACAGCCGGGCAGGGGAGGAGAAACACAAGGGCCACAGGTGAACACAATCAGCTAACGAGACACACCAGGGAAACTAACGACAGGAGGAAAACATGACATAGAGAACAGCGAAAACACCCAAACCAAGACAGAACTGTGACATGACATGATAACCGTGACAGTACTGGTCTTAAAATCTCATAGCATCAGCTTTTAATGTTCCTCTTGGATGTTCTCCTTGACCCTCAGAGAAGGAGAACATGTCGTGTCTTTCAGGCATTTCCTTTCCTAACAAAAATAACAGGAAACAAAACATATTATTGCAGAACAAGTGTGTTATTTATGAAAGAGGTGTGTGTGTGTTTAGGGGCTGTAGATATAATTATTTTGTAATTGTAATAATTTTTTTTTATTTCAACAGATCTACAAAGACGATCAGATTATGAATGAACAGTATGAAGCTCATCAACATTGAAATATATGTTATCGAAATAATATTTAACTGTTATCAAAATGTAGTGCAACTGTAGAAGCTTGCCCTGTTGTCTCACTGAAAGAATCACTTTTACCACGTTTATTCAGACAATATTGAGAGATAAATAGTAGCAGTTCTCACTATGTGTTAAATATCTTTGCCTTCAATACATTAAATTAGAAAGCTGACAAAGTCATATTTCTTTAGCCTTTATTTATACAGGTGTAGATCTCATTGAGACACAAGGTCTCATTTTCACACAATCATATTGCTTGTTAACATCTAAATGTAACCTTTTGCATGGAAAAAACCCTCAACTTAACTAATGTGTAGGTGATCTAGTATTTAGTATTGTTTAATGGAATGTATATCAGTGTATTAAAGTCAATACTTCATTTATTTAAACAAATTATTTTACTGTAACTTTGGAAGTTGTGTTACCAATGCTTACTGTTTATTTGATAACTATTTGGTAATGCAATTAATAAAAACAACAAGGTTTGGGTTTGTTCTTCAGATGACTGTGACGTTAACGTGTAAGCTCAATAATGAACTCCAGCTCAACCAACCATATTTAATATCTAAGTAATCATCTTGAAATATGACATTAATAATTGTAATATACACACATCTTATTGTGAGGTTGATTTCACATACACTACTTCGACATGAGCTTGTCTACATACTTGAGCATAACGACGCTGAAGTTGGCTTCCGATTCAGAACATCCGATTCGGCAGTTAAGGGGAAAGTTAAGGGACATTTAATTTACAGCGCTGAGCGAACAATCCTCCGTGTTTTAACCTCTTAAATCGCTGCATAGCCGATTTATTTGGACTGGATTATCCCAGAGAGTCTAAAGATTCTTTATAACCCAGTTTGAGATTTGTGAAACCTTTATTCTATTTGTGAGAAAATACAAAAAAGGGAGATTTCAGTGCTTTTTTCGCATCCTGACCACATTAGACCAGGTCCTGATCTAAAACCACTAGACCTAGACTCATCAAATCTGGACTGGATTATATCAGAGGGTCTAAACATTCTTTATAACCCAGTTTGAGATTTGTGAAACCTTTATTCTATTTGTGAAAATACAAACAAGGGAGATTTCAGTGCTTTTTTTACATGTAGACCACATTAGACCAGGTTGAGGTTGCTGCAGCAGGCCAGGATCAGAATCAGAGAGTGAACCTCCCAGCTGGGCAAGCCTTCTTGTATTTTCTGGGCATGCCTTCTTGTATTTTCACAAATAGAATAAAGGTTTCACAAATCTGAAACTGTGAAAATACAAGAAGGCATAAAGGCTTTCCCAGCTGGGAGGTTCACTCTCTGATTCTGATTCTGATCCTGGCCTGCTGCAGCAACCTCAACGGGTGTGTGGCACTTCCGTATTGGCGTCCCGGCTCTTCCCCGGGGTTTGCCGCTTGGTTATTAATAAAGAATAAAAACACTAGTTTACTTTTATTCAGTCTCTCATTGTATGGGTTGTTGTGTTAGTGTCTCCATTTCCCCCTAGACCCTTTTTTGAGACGTAACACACGGTTTAATACAGGCAGACAAACGCCAATCTAAGCAGCCCCAGTGATTTTTGAAGGTGAAGACCTTACACAGAGGTCACAAATGTTTAGTAAATACGTCAACTTAACAAAAAGGGGTGCTCTTGTTGTGTACAATTTGCAAATAAAAAAGAAGTATTCTACGCAAACTAACACAGTGTTTTTCCCACTCAACTGTCCTGAGTTTCTGCGTTAGGAAACCAAAGCCTGACAGCCTATAGTGCTGGTCAGTGGTCTATTTCTGTCCATATATGCACTGAGCCCGGAGCTAATAAAACCTCCGTGCCCTGCCCCGACAGACAGCTGCACAGCCCAATCGGTGTGTGCTGCTGCGCCCCTAGGGGCCAACCCGCCAACCCCGCACTAATGGAGCCTGCAGACCAAAATAGCCCCCCAGCAGTGTATGTGTCTTTTAGTACTGTGTCCTGGGTGAGCTCTAATAATAGAGGCCCGCTGCTCCTTTAAGAGCCTACTTGTTGCATATAGTCCGACTCCACAAACTACATTTGAACAAAAATGGTTATCAAAGTTTTCCTCGCCTCTTCGTCGGGATCCACTGCGGTGAGTACTCCTTCAACACGACACATTTCTCATTTAAATTAACTTTCCTGTGTGTAAACCGATCAGGACTTTCCTTTTAAATGCGCGAAACATTGAAATGAATGTCACTTGGCTTTGATTTTGCATGCGTAATTTGGATGTTTACGATGGTGAGTTTTCCCCTGGCAGTGTTTTAATTGTGGATTTTAATTAGCGAGTCGATGTGATTCACATGTGGAGCTTTCGAGAACTCCCTTCACGTCCCCCGATATAGAAACGCTTCACGCCACCACCCGGTGTTGCGTGGGAATTTACCCAGTTCAGAAATGACCTTTTCACACTATTTGGCAACTCATTTACCTTGGAGAAAGTGTTTTAAAAAGAGGTATGTGTGATAAACACAGCATGCAGGGAGGGGGTCATTTTACATACCGGTACATTCTTGATCTACTTTTGGCAAAGCTAAATAAGCAGTTTGAAGCAGGGGTGCCATGGTGGCCCAGTTTGCTCGCAGTGTTGTTTTACTGCTGATTGAGCTGGGTGTTATCCTCTGAGTCGATTTTGTTTAGCATGTCCTAATTTTGGCTGTCTTCCATGCAGAGTATCCTGGCACAGATGCAAGGTCCTCATTTGATTAGATTATAAACGTTATTGTCATTGCACATCAGAATCAGGTTTATTGCCAAGTAGGTTCACACATAAGAGGAATTCCTTTGTGTATATGGTGCATACATGAACACAGTTAAAGAAGATACATTGAAATAAAAACAAACTATTGTAAAATTAAAATATAGATACATATTTACTTAAAATATAGATATATAGAGAAGTATAGTATATTATAACAAAACAAAGCTGTGCAGATACAAATGTGCAAAATATTCGGAGGGTTGTGCAGGACTGACAGTATTTATGTGAAATAAATAAAAACAAGTTGCATGAGGTTGCAGTATATTGTGTGAGGCAAAGAACAAATATTTCTTTTTAAAATATGACATTAATATATTTACTGTTAAGGTGCAGGGTTTAGCCATGTACACGTTACATAAAGTTGTTATCAGAGGTGGAAGAAGTTCTTAGATTTCTTACTTAAGTAAAAGTAGCAATACGTAAAAGTACTTTGTTACAACTAAACGTTTAATTTAAAATGTCACTTAAGTGAATGTACACAAGTATCAGCATCATTCAGCATTTTTCAAAGTTTCTCAAGTGAGTTTTAATGCAACATCTGGAAAGTCGCTAAAGCTTTTCAATACATTTAGTGGAGTAAAAGTAAAAAGTAGCATTAAATACTTAAGAAAGTACAGGGACCTGCGTAAATGTTTCCTGCTACCCTCCACCACTAGTTGTATTTAATATTAAAACAGATGTAATAAATATGTCCAAAAGCAGTGGGAGGTCCCTGAGTGTGAGGCGCTGTGAGGACATGTTTTCATCAGCAGCATGTAAACAAGAAGTTGCACAAGAAATAAGCGGTTATTATTGAGGAATTTGATCGTTTTCGCATTTTAAATTTAAGACCAATATGTCAAAAAATAGAGAAAAACAGACAATCATTATATATAAGCGTCCAAATTGACTCTTTATTTTTATTTCCTACACAATGTCCAATCTGCAGTGATGTATTTGGCAGATATGCTTGATAAACTACTTTCACGACTTATCAATCATATAAGTAATTTCTTTTTGGTTAATACACTAATTGTTTGAGGCCTTGTTTATGTTTATTTGGTGGGACAGGGGACCATGGGAAGCGTCATATGTTAACGATGCTCACAAGAAACACAAGAAAATCCCGATTTTCACATTTTTAAAAGATAACTACTTCAGTCTTTTTCTTTCTGTGCAATCTTTACATTTTCTTGAAGCTTAGTTGTGTATTTGTTTGCCTCCCAGATCAAGAAGAAGCAGCAGGATGTGGTGGGATTCCTGGAGGCTCTTAAAGTGGAGTACGCTCAGCTGGACATCGCCTGCAGCGAGGAGAACCGCATGTGGATGAGGCAGAACGTCCCGCAGGAGAAGAAGCCCTCCAACGGCATCCCCCTGCCCCCCCAGATCTTCAATGAGGAGGGATACTGCGGGGTGAGTACACACCCTCACTGCCAACACTCACCTTTATTAACCAGTGTTTGACCCCTGAGAATAGTAAAGGGCCATTATCGAAAGACTCTTTTCTAGTTAAAATACCAAATTTACATTATATGCCACCATTCCACTGTACAGACCTGCAAGCGCACATGATTAGTTAGTAAGAAAAGATCAAATTAAATAGGCCCTATTATGCTCTTTTTTTTTTTAGGTCCATATTTGTCATGTTCCCATGCTTTAATGCTTTAATGTTCAAAACGCTCTTTATTTTTCTCATTTTCACCCTCTGTCTGAAACCAGAGCCTGATTGGTTAACCGGTCAGCTCTGTTGTGATTGGTCGTCAGCTTAGAGATGTCTCGCCCCTGTCATGTACAATACAATGCAATACAACTTTATTTATAAAGCACTTTAAACCTCCAGACCAAAGTGCTGTACAGGCAAATAGATAAAAACAAAGCATACAAAGAAGTAACTCAGCTCACACACCATAAAACAAGTACAAGTAAAAACAATTTAAAAGCGAAAAAGCAACACTCTGAAAGATGTTGAAACGCCAAATGTTAAAACGCTAAGGAGAAGAGGTGGGTTTTAAGAAGCGATTTAAAAGCAAGCAGTGTGGAGGCCTGTCTGATCTCCAGGGGCAGAGCGTTCCATAGTTTGGGAGCTGCTACAGAGAAGTAACGGTCCCCTCTGAGCTTTGACCTGGTTTTAGGCACATTCAGGAGCAGTTGATCCGCTGACCTGAGAGGGCGGTTCGGCGTGTAATGCTGTAGGAGCTCAGTAAGGTATGATGGGGTCATGCCATTTAGGGATTTAAAAGTAAATAAAATAATTTTAAAATGGATCCTAAAATAAATTGGCAGCCAGTGGAGAGAAGCTAAAACAGGGGAAATGTGGTCATACTTCCGTGTGCCAGTTAAGAGCCTTGCTGCGGCATTTTGCACCCGCTGCAGTCGTGCGAGGGAGGACCCACTGACCCCCATGTAGAGAGAGTTACAGTAGTCCAGCCGGGTGGTAACAAAGGCATGGATTACTGTCTCAAACTGCTGTCTGGAGAGAAAAGGTTTTACTTTGGCTAGCTGCCTCAGGTGATAAAAGCTCGTTTTTACCACTGACTTAATCTGACTCTCAAGTTTGAGTTCACGGTCCATTTTAATATCAAGGTTCGTAACGGTGGGCTTGGTGTATTGATGCAAGGAACCCAGGTCTACTGAAGTGGTGTCAGTGGTGCTACCAAAAACCATTACTTCTGTTTTTCCTTCATTGAGTTTAAGGAAATTGCATGCCATCCAGGCCTTTATGTCATCTAGGCACTTTAGCAGTGGACTATTTAAGTAACCCTCCTTCTTTGTTAGAGGGACATAAATCTGGCTATCGTCAGCATAGCAGTGGAATGCAATCCCGTGCTTTCTAAAAATGGACCCAAGAGGGAGCAAATAGAGGGAGAATAGCAGGGGGCTTAATACTGAGCCCTGTGGGACCCCATACAGGAGTGGAGCAGAGGATGACTCGGAGTCACCAAGGCTGACAGAGAAAGTTCTGTCCTTCAAATATGACCTGAACCATTCCAGGGCTTTTCCCTCAATGCCCACCCACTTCTCCAGGCGGGAGATCAGGATGTCATGGTCGACTGTATCGAAAGCAGCAGTTAAGTCAATAAGTAGGAGCACAACGCAGTCCCCAGAGTCAGTAGATAAAAGGATGTCATTAAAGACTCTTAAAAGCGCTGTTTCAGTGCTGTGCATAGTTTTAAAACCGGATTGGAAAACCTCCAGTATGTTGTTCTCTTCCAGAAAAAACATAATTTGAATGTAGACAATTTTCTCCAGGATCTTTGACATAAAAGACATTTTGGAAATGGGCCTAAAATTAGCCAGAACTGTGGGATCCAGGCTGGGTTTTTTAATACGAGGTTGCACTGCTGCATGCTCCAGGTTTTCGGGGACCTTCCCTGAGAGCAGGCTGCTGTTTAAAACTGCCAGCACAGATGGTCCAACAGTGGGGAAAACCTCTTTAAAAAGTCGAGGTGCGACAGGGTCATTTGGAGAACCAGAGGGCTTTAACTTGGAGACAATCTCCTGTACAAAAGACAGAGCTACATGCTCAAACTGATTAAAGACAGCAGAACACGGTGCAGGAACTGAGGGGTCAATTGCAGGAGCAGAGATTTGAGCTCTAGTGGAGTTTACCTTATTAATGAAAAAGTGAAGAAAATCTTCACAGACCACGGTAGAGGTCTCCATAAAGCTATTGTGGGGGCATTACGGACCAAATCAATAGTCTGGAACAGAACATGTGGCTTATGACGATTTGACAGAAAGATGTCAGATAAAAGTTTGCTTTTTGCCTCTTTCACAGTGATCTGATAGAAACGCCAACACTCCCTCAACATTTCAAATGAAACTTGCAGTTTGTCCTTTTTCCATTTACACTCAGCTCTACGGCAATCCTGTCGAACAGCCCGAGTCGTGTCATTTAACCAAGGCTCAGATTTAGTTTTAGGTTGCCTGGTTTTTAAAGGAGCAACAGTGTCTATGGCAGCTTTGCAAGTAGAGTGAAACTATGAGCTAAGCTCATCCGTTTCAGGTGACATAGGTTCCCGATTCACACAGTTCTGTTTAAAGGCGACAGAGAACTGACCAGCAGTGGAGGGGTTAATAATGCGAGCGCACCGAGGAGCAGCGCGCGGTTTAACCGTTTCACAAGCAAGACTCACATCAAATAATACAGACATATGATCAGAGAAAAAGGCGTCACAAATCTCCAGGTTAAGAACAGGCAAACCATAAGATAAAACAAGATCAAGTGTGTGTCCACGTTCCTGCGTTGGGGCAGACACAGACTGCACAAGATTAAAGGAATCAACAAGGTCTAAAAAGTCCTCTGCCATAGCTTTGTCGGGGCAACACACATGAATATTAAAATCCCCAACAATAAGAACACGATCATATTTTGGCATAATTTCAGCAAAGAAGTCAGAGAAATCGTTTAAAAATCCCTTATTGTATTTGGGAGGTCTATAGACCACAGCACACAGCACTGTATGAGAGCGACCAAGCTCGAACACGCTCAGTTCAAAGCTGCCAGGTGAGAATGTCAGTGAAAGCTGCTGGCATTTATAGTCACTCTTAAAAACAGTTGCTATACCTCCACCTCGGCCTGACGTCCGCGGAGAGTTACAATAACAGCAATGCTGCGGTACAAGTTCGGTAAATGCGCTGGACTCCCCAATACTGAGCCATGTCTCAGTCACGAAGAGGAAATCCAAGCCCTTGGAAGTGAAGAAATCCTTTAGGACAAAAGTCTTGTTTGTTAGCGATCTTGCATTGACCAGGCCAAACCTGGCAGGGGCCGGCAGATTGGCGGCGTTAGAGGTCCGGGGAGCCCGACACAGAGACCTCAGGTTATGCGGATTAACCCCACGGCAGCGGGGACGAAGGGAGCAGGTCCCACAGTGCAGGAATGCCTCATCCGGGTCGATGAAAGGTACCAGCCAGGCGTCGACAGGGTCCAGGAAGCGCCTCGAAAAAGAGAGACGAGGCTCATACTCCGTATGAGAGAAAAGATGAGCTGAAGAAGCCTTCATTCTCACCAGTCGACCACTGCGCTTTCCCCGGCGGCGGTGGTGTTTACAGCTTGTAGGTAGAGCCGGGGTGCGGCACAGGTAAACTGGTCCCCCTGTTAAAAACGGAGGCAGCGTTTTATCTCCACCACGAGTAGACTTTACTGGATTAATGGCAGAAAACCGAAGGTCCAGCAGTGTTTGTCGATCGTACACCAGTAGAGAGTTGACATTTTGCATTAAGCATGACAAAAACAGTACAAAAACACACAGCGTCAGCATCGGCAGACGGCAGGCCACACACACTGGCGCCATCTTGAAGAATGTACAATGTGTTGTAGCACTAGCCAAAAGAAGCGTGAGTGTTGCATAATGATGTCACTTTTATTCTTGCAGGACTATGAGACGTTCTTCGATGCCAAGGAGGACAACGCTGTGTTTGCCTTCCTGGGGCTGCCCCCTCCCCCCGGCTCAAAGGTTGGAAATGTTTTCTGTTTTCTACTGTGGACAAAACGAAACTGACTTGTAACCAAAATAATTGTATTTCCTTCCCCTTCAAGCCAAGCTGTGAATCTACGATATTGGGAGAGCATCAACTGTATATTATGTCGTTAATCAAAGAGCTAATATATTGACATTTTGCCGGTTAATCCTGATTCTGGAATAGCTTCCTGCAAAACGTCTGTGCATGCGAGTCAGTTTGTAAAGATACGTCTTTAGGAGTTTAAATACTTTGGCCAAAATTCAATAAAATCAATAAAACTGTGCCATAAAAATAATTAATTGTTCAAGCAATCATCAGAATATTAAGCAACTTTAACTCCTTGCAATGGGCTTAAAATACATATAAAAAGATAACAGACATGCCCATAGACATGACTGTGCTTCTGAAATGGTACAATGAATGGGCTCTCCCCAAATCCGCTTTACTCATATCATCATGCTCTCTTTTGTAACCTTTAAGATGTTGAAATCGATACTAGACGGAGCCTTTTAGTTCAAATAAACCATTTAAATGTGACAATATAGAGTGGTGCAGCGATGACACATTTCTGTAGTCCGACCCGACACTTAGCATCTCCCTGGTTCTCTCAATAGAAAGCCATTGGGATTTTTCCATTGGATTTTGGATCATTCCGGCAATAATCTCTGTGATAAACAATCGTTTATGATACTTATTCGTTTTGTTCAGCGGGGTAATCTCCACAAATGAACACCACTTTATGATTTTTTTAAAAGTAAAAGCTAACATTAGACTATAAAGGAACTACAGCACGGTCACATGACTTCACATCACCACCGCTAAGCTAAAAGCGGCTAATGTTGGATGTGATGAGGTTTAGTCGTCTCATTTAGTCACATGTTAGCAACCTGTGTTTTTAAAAACCACCAGTGGGGTATTTACTGACATATTTCATGTTGTAGGACAAACTATTAAAATCTCTTCTGGTTGTGTTACCCAAATACCTTATTTTAAGCTAACAACCAAAAACACATTTAGAAAACCATTTGCTTCCAGACGAGGGAACCAAAATTGGGAAAATGCCAAGTCATCTCCGGGTATTAGGACTCATTCCTGCACCACTCTAATGGGAGTTGAACAGATATTGGCTCGGGATCTAAACTGTAATTTCAAGCCCTCCTTCTGTATGACGCACACATGTTAAACTTGACTGTTTTATTAACACAGGAAGCAGATCAGGGCAGCATTGTGCAGAACGGGACCCACGCTGAGGAGACTAATGCAGAGAACGGGAACGTTGATGACTCAATAGTAATGCCGTCGTTTCTTTATTCCCCCAGCATTCTGTGTTTCTACTCCCTGTATTATCTTTCCTCTTCATTCAGTGTAACTCGACCTGAACATTGACTCCTCATTCCTCCACTCTGTCGTCACTCTGACTAACCTTTTTGTGTTTTGCACGAGTGACACTTTTCCCAATAACACAACATTGAGTTGTCATTATAACACTGTTGTTCATTATTTTGGTTTTATTCAATGCATACATTTGTTGTGTGCTTTTATACTTCTTGATTCCATTGACTTCCTAACAATTTCCCTCCAAAAAGAAAATCCCTGCTGGTTTACCTCACTACAGATGACACGCACTTTAGCCCAACTTTGAAAATATACTTCATTCCCTTTCTGCATGTCCAGGATTCCTCATAAGCATGATTTTCTTTTCTCCTTTGTCATTTAAAGTAACTGGTGTTTTTGCACGTGAATAGCATAAAACACAACTGAATATTTCTGCTTAGTTGAACCTGTGATCTGCCTTTTTTGATATCCTACAGGGTCTAACGCAGTGCTGCATGAACAAGCTGAGTTCATTTAAGTTGTCTTTCCTTTCCAGCAAGCAGTGGCGGCGCCAGGGTATGGCTGTGGTAGGCTACAGCCATACCAAGAAATGGCTTAGCCCCACCTTGAAAAATTATGTTAAAGTAAGCAAAATAAAGTCCGCCAACTCGTGCGGAGTGAATTGCACAGACGGCAGTTAGTAAGATTGATTTCAGTAGCCACTTGTCTGGAAATACAGAAACGGTTTTGAAAACTTTTGTCACGTAGTGATCGTCTTCTCAATAGAACATCTTTGATAATGTCTTCTGGCCAATCAGAATCAAGATAACGGCGTCGTATTGTTGCAGGAAGTCCCGACGGAGAATACTTTTGCTGTAGTACATCTCTATATACATCGATACAACATTACGTGTTGATAGAAATCAACACGTAATGAAATAAGACCCCACGGTTTGATGATTGATAGGTGTGTGGGCTGTCTTTCATTTTGACACACAGAACAATGGGGGCTATCCACCCTTATCCACAATGTAAAGTCATTCACACAGCCTCTTCTCTCTGTGAGGAGCAGCAGGTTCAGCTTTCAGAACAAAGTAACAACAAACTAAAATGGCATTCATTTTTTTAAATATGTCGTGTAGTAATAGATGTATTTATTTTCTTCTCAAGAGAGTACCAGAATGTGTATTTTATGTAGTATTTCAAAAAATCTCCTGGGGAAGAATCCCCCCAGACCCACTGCAGGGGTTGGGTTTTCAGCAGGTCAACTCTTTCACCTGTGGAGAAGTTGCAGGATTGGCTCCAGGTCGCCCTTTTTATTTACTACAAGACAAATGTGCCTTTTTATTTCATACAGTTCAATTTGGATTGAGACAGGGAAATAATCTAAACCTCACGTGTGGCGTTTCACTGTCAAGGGGGCGATATAGCGTGTATGTAATTACATCGCAAATACTGATTTGAGCCCCACCACTGTATGGGTTAGCCCTACCACAGATTATCCAACAAAAACACTCTGGCGCCGCCACTGCCAGCAAGAGTAAATACTATAGCTAGCATACTAGTCAGTTAGCTTAGCACAAAGACTGGTAACAAAAACCATCCAAAGATAACAAAATATGCCCTTCAGCCCCATTATCTCTTTGACAGAATGAAGGGATGATATTGTTAAGCATGCCTGATTCTCACCTGTCACAAAAAGTGTGTCTTTCATTCACAATGCATCATTCCAAACTTTGATTTTCCTAAAGAAAGTATTCACTCATCTCCACCTTTTTAACTGCTGCTACTTCTTCCCCTCCTTCATTTCCCCCCAGGATTGCCTAACACCCATCGTTGATGTTTTTAAACCTTTCCTCTTTGTGCTGTAAAAGCAGTACCTGAACAACCATGCCAATAATATTTCTTTAATTATTACATGATATGTTTTACCTCACAATAAGGAGGTTCCAGTTGAGAAGCGAAATGGGAATTCACACTCCGATGAGGAGCAGGCAGCTGATGAGAAGGAGCTAGCAGAAGAGGATGAAGCCATGGAGGAAGACGAGGACATGGCTGTGGTAGAGGAGGCGGAGCAGCAGGAGGAGGCGGTGGAAGAAACAGACGAGGTCACGGAGGAAACAGTAATTGCCTCTCAACTACAATCCAACCCACCGTTTCCCCTTGAATGTTTGAATGTCGTATCCTTCACCTTCCCATCATTCCTGGAATGCTCGTTATCCTTCCTTAAGCACCTTCAATCTCCCTTTTTAATGTTTCCTTCTCTTCCATTTAAGATAAGGGTTTGTCTGCTGTTTTGAATGTCTGTCGTCTTCATACTGCATTTTCCCGTCAAGTCATCCCTCTGGATTCAGTTGTTTCCTAAATACAAATGTCCTGTTCCCTGTGTATTCAGCACCATTGGACATGTAACCTCTTCATTGCATTTTTTTCATTTCCCAACACATGTGATTTTATTTAGCTGATGTTACCTCTTGTCTTCCATCCCGCATTTCACTGCATATCCAATGAATTCTAAATGTCCTGTTTTTAAAGGGTGTCCCGCTCTGTTTGGTTCAATACGCCTGATCTGTGGATGCTGTTGTGTTTCCGTATGAATATTCAGATTGTGTAATGTATTAACGATTCAGTCTCCAATACCATTTTCTCTTCTGTTAGCAGGCCCCCGCAGAGGAGGAGGAGGAAGAAGAAGAACAGGTCTGTTTATCAAACACTTATATCTGCTTGCCAGTGATCTGAACATATGGAATAATGCTAACCAACATAAACTTGTATCTCTATTAACTGTCAAATGATTCTTTTAAAATGCTTACATGAAAGCTGTGTTGTATTGCAAAGTAGAATTTGTGGTTTTAACTCAAACAAACAATCCTTTTTTCCTAATACTGTTGTGAGTTAGCCACAATGCTAACCCCTAAAATCCGGTGTGTTGGACAGAAGATGATCAGCCATTTTCAGAAGTGACTCGAATAACTGTGCTCTGTACTTGCAATGCATAACTTCCAATGTTATCTGTTCAATGTCAGTGGGGTATTTTTCTTATATCTGCATCCCTTCAAGTACTTGAATGTTTGAAAAAACTATTGTAGCTTCTAAAAACGAATATTTTCTTCTTCAGCCACCCTTGAGGTGGGAATGCATGTCATGATCTTCAAACAAATTCAGCAGCCTTACACCACTGAGAGTAACAATATATAAACAAGGAGACATTTTGGAAGTGACATTATTCACTCGCAAGATGTAGGGACAAGGGTATGAAGGAAGAGGGTTGAGGGGATGTATGGAGGTTGGGATGAAGGATGTTTGGGAGGGAAGGTTTAAGGGAGTCAGGGATGTTTCAGACACAGTCTCCACCTTCCACTTCCTGTTGATGCATGCCATTAATGGCACGTTTCCTCAGTTTGTGTTCCAGTCCATTGAAACCACCTGACTCACTTCACATCGGTTTCAGACGTCCTTCTGCTGGTCTTCACTGCTGTCTTGTTCCTCATGAACGCACCTTACAGCATTTTTTAACCCTATTCTTTGCCCTTTTTTTGTTACATCTCTCGGTTTGCTCCCTCCAGAAGGAAGAGGATTTGCAATCAGAGGTAACATTGCGTCGGTGACCGCCTCCGTGTAGTCTTCATCAGTGTGGGTTTGATGGAGATCAGGGAAGGCTGCTCTGCTTGGAGTGGTCTGCTGTTCTCATTCATCTTTAAACTCACTTCATCTGTATCTCTTCATCCCTCTACGCCATGTGTTTCCCTAACATCCTCATTTCTTCCCAGTTTCTGTAGCTGCTTCCTGACAACTATCCCCATATAGTTTCCATTTTTAATCAGAAGACCTTTTATTTTGCATGCCAGTGGTGCTCTTTTGCTCCCAATACTAGCTGACCTGCTATCTGTTATTCATTTCTAGGAGGAAGAAGAGCTACTACAGCTTGAGGTAGATTTATGCGTTGTTTTCTTTACCTACCCCTCTCTGTTTCCTTTTCTTGCTTTCTTTGCCATCCCCCTCAAACATTCCTTCACGTTTGTATTTCACACTAGTACACAGTAGACCTAACAAAGAGTAAAGAGTCAAATAAAGTGCAAAGACGAAGACAACACTGTTGGCCATACTGAGAGGATTTGCTTGCTGCCTCAAGTGTGTATTGTCTTTATCCACTCACATATGCAGTGATGATTAAATTATGACCACCAGTGCTTGTCAAGAAGCTTTTTTAAAGACTTAATTATGTAATATACTGAATAATGTCAAAGTCACATTCTAGTATGTGTGCAATTTTTAAATTACAGTATGTTCCCAAGGGTGGACGCTCTTCTGCATCCCTGTTTGCATTCACACAAGCACATCACACAAGAATGTAATTTCCACTTCCCTTTCTTTAAACAATCTTTTTGACCCACGCAGTCACTGACATCTCGCTACACAGCATCCTGATGAGAGAATATTGATATACAATTCTTTAGTTATCACATATTCCTCACTGAAATACATTTTTATAAGAAGCAGTGTGTGCTTAGTGGACAATATAACATTGTACAGGCTACTTCTGAAGCCAACCAATGCAGTTGTCTGCAAACCGGGTTGGGAGGTTACTTTAAAGATATAAGTGTTACAATTACCGTACTAGTTACCTGTACAAAAATCTAGTTTAAGTATCAAAATATAAAAGTTAATTAACCTGATTACTTTTGGATTGTATCAAATGCAAAGTGAATAAATTGAGAGAAAATAAATATTAAAAATATATTTTGATTCTATTGGCTAGCGCTTCAGCACATTGTACGTGATAGGCTAAGGGGCGGGACATCGCTAAGCGGTTGACCAATCACAAGAGAGCCAGGCAGCTAACCAATCATAGCCTGCTGCAGCACAGGCAGTATGAGAAATATAATAAACATGTCACGGTAGAACAGGGGTGTCAAACTCAATTTCATGGTGGGCCACATCAGCATACTCAAAGGGCCGGTTGTAGCTATATAAATATACATATATATATATATAAAATAATGTATTACATTACATTATTGCCTCTGTATTTGATTATTATCGGAGAGGGTATAATGACTTCATAATTAACTAGTCTGAAAGCAGAAGTCTGGGGAAAATAATTGCAACTAATTGCAAGTCCCTTCAGTGCGCATGTCACAAAATGAGATGCATTGTGGGACATGTAGTATATGGGCAATGTGCTTCTGTAAAGTGGCATGTAACTGTATAATAAACGTATTCTATTCTTTGCAAACTCTTGAGGGCCGCATAAAATGAAGTCGCGGGCCGTATTTGGCCCCCGGGCCTTGAGTTTGACACCCCTGCGGTAGAGGAACAAAATACTAATATGTAGGGCCCCTTAAACTCTGGGTTATCTCCCTCAGTTCAGACTTCACTAGATCCTAGGATTTACAAAAAAGACATCTGCTTTTCTGAGACATTCCAGCCGCTGCCTGATCTTCTGAATGCTTCCCTGCTGTGCTTTGTCTTCTTTCCTCTCTATCTTTCCCATCTATTTTGTCCAACCTCTTTTTCAGGAGCAAGACGAACAAGCCACTGAGGTAGTTTGTGATGTCTTACCCACTCTCCTTCTTTTGTCTTCCTCTGTGTGCAGCATGGACCATTATGTATCCATGTGTAGATGCCTGATGATGTGCAGCATGATACATACGACAATACTTGGTGGATTTAGTGTAGAATCCAAAAAATGTGGATCGATATACAGACCATTATTTGTTAAACTCACGAAGTCCCATGTGCTTTGATCCTCTATAGGACGAAGAAGAAGCTGAGGTACAAGAGGTAGATTTGACCCCATGATTCGCATTTTGTAAACCATTTGAAGATGTGTATGCATGATCTAATTACATACACACATTTTGACTGTCTCCTTCTAAGGACAAATTGTGTGTGATGACTCAGCTCTAAATTTCACTGTTGAGCGTTACTTCAAATATGGCACCACGAGACATTTGTTTGTTACTTCAGTGTTGTTGACATTTGTTCTCAGTCTGCCAGCACATTTTGTTGTTGTGATGTCTTGGAGCAGGTGGACAGATTTGTTATTGTTGTTGTCTAACTCTGCCTATGAGCCCCCAAGCATAATGTTGACATGTTTGGTTATGTTGCACGGAGGGGACACTGACATATGGAAGACGATTAGGGCCACGTATCAACAACAAAAGTTGAATTCTGAGAAAAAACGTTGATATCCAAAATATAGTCTGAATTTTGAGAAATAATTTGAAATGTATTTGTTTTGGATTCTGAGCAAAAATTCGATTTCTTAGGAAAAAGTCAAATTCTGAAATAAAGTCAGAATTTTTAGAAAAAGTTGAAATGTAAAAAAAAAAGATCTGATTCTGAGAAAAAAGTTGAATTCTGACACAACTTGAGTTTTGAAAGGAAAGTTGAATTCTGGTTAGTTATAAAATAATGCACGTCACCCTAATCCTCTTCCTTACTGACCTGACAGGGGGACACGTATTCTTCGAGTTTTTTTAAGTAGTCTTTTGTGTCTTTTTACCAAGAGCACTATGAAATAAGTGCATGTTCTATAGAAGATGGAAGAGATGAAGTATTTCTTGATATTAAGAAAGACTTGGAGGAAAAACATACAGTTACATCAGATGGGAGTGTATCGATGTCCCCAGGGTGCTATATCCCCCAGTTCAATAACCTATTAGTATGCCCAGTGATGGAAAAAGTCGAAGTACCTATACCAACTTTTACAATACTTTAAAGTCCTGCATTCAAAATCTTACTCAAGTAAAAGTACATAAATATTAGCATCTAAATATACTTACCATAAGTACCTGTGATGTGAAATAGCCCATTTCAGAATAATATGAAAGGACTAGATCGTGATTATTGATGCATTAATGAGTTGATCCCAGTTTGTAAAGGTGGAGCTACTTTTAATTACTTGATATGCTGCTGCTGGATATCTGAACCTATAGTTAATCTAAATGTATTAGTTGATTTATATTTTGTGTAAGCTAATAATCTGAGTCTGTCCTTAACATTGTACTTAAGTACAGTCCTTGAGTAAATGTTGATAAGTCTAATTGCTAAATCAATTGCTCAGAAATGTTTTTGTCAAGGTCATGGGTTCTAGAAAAGGATCAATGTCATCCATTACTCCCCAAATCTGCTGACAGTGTTCGGCCCTCACTATTTAAAGTAGTAGGATTGGATGTTGTTTACTTCAAGATGGCAGTCATCAAACTGACCTGATGTATAAGGTGCATCACTTTAAGCACCACTCCTGTGTCACCTCAGGATAAACAGAACACTTGAGGTCATTACTAATTCCCCCACTGTTGTTGACACCGCACCTCTCTCGGGTTTCTTCTTCTACATTTTTAGCCCCCCTGTCGCTATAAACACTAACATGTGAAGTCCTCTCACACTCCTGTTGCTTCACATGACTTCAAACAACCTCCTTCTAGTTCTCGAACTACTACTACTCCAAGGAAGAAAACTTGAAACACAGGTAGTACAGAGTGACGCAGGAATGAGTCCAAAAACATGGAAATGACTCAGCATTTTACCACTTCCTGTCCCCTGGTGTGGAAGTCAATGGTTTTCTGGATGTGTTTTTGGTTGTTAGCCTGAAATAAGGTCTGTGGAAACGCAAGCAGAAGAGATTTTAACATTTTGTTCTACGACATACAATCATTTAATAGTCTGAATTTGTTTCGAATTGACAAACTACAGTACTAAAATCCTCTTACATGTATAACAACTGAATATCAAAAGAACCATAATGTAATACTGGGAAAGGTCTATTAAAAAGTATTTGATACTTTAAGTGCATTTAGCTGATAATAAAGTAGTTACTTTATATTATTCTGAAATAAGCCATTAGAGTATTTTAACTTTTGGTACTTTAAGTATAATGTCATGCCAATACTTTTGTACTTTTACTCAAGTAAACAAACTACTTCTTCCACCTCTGGACACAGACGGTTGTTTTTTAATAAACAGAGGAACGCGGCTTTGCTTTTTTATACCATCTGTCTGATCATGGTTTTATTTGGTTTATCAGATCTAACTAATCTTTTTTCCTAAATCCACTAAGCTTAAAGTCCGCCCAGTGGATCCAGGGTCATGGAGACAATGAGGCTGATTTTTTTCTTTTGCAACCTAGTGCCAAAATCACATAGCAACTGGTCAACTCAAAACACACAGATATTCATTATTTCCATGTAATAATTTGTTGTTGATACATCATTATTTATCTTTTACAGGAGGAAGAGGCTGAGTAGTTGACACCAGGGGGCGTCATCGATGTTAAGATGTTAATATCCAGGTACAAATCTACACTCGTCCTTTGATTCTGTGTTTTCTCTACCACTGGAGGGCAGTAAAACATCATGTGAATCTGCAGTAAACACCACAACATGAGTAGTTCCCTTTTTATATTTGGCATTTATGTAACCAGATTAATTAAAAACTGTTTTTGTGCCTCTGTGACCTTCTGAATAATAACACACAACCTCTCTGCTTTATCTACATTGTATACTGCGCCTTTGAAGCTGCATTCATATCAATGTAATGTTCTTGCCTTTATATACAAGATGCATAAATCTCAAACGCCACCCTCGCTTCACCTTAAGGTTTGTTTTCATGCACTCTGAGGTTTCCAGTCTGAGCAAATAAAATAATGCAGCAGTGGATTTCAAAGGGACCCTTCACTAATGGCTGCATCTGCAAACAGAATACTAGAGATCATCTGTGAGGCCAAAAAACGTACAAATATCTTCCATTTTCTTTTGGTTCCTCTGAGGCGGTGATGATAATCCTAATCTTCAAAGGATGTGCTGGGTAGGAGGGTAACTTTGAGAACCTATTCTGTTTTAATTACTAGTTACCTGTAAACAAAATATAATCCGTAACCTAACCTACT
This sequence comes from Harpagifer antarcticus, assembly GCA_902827135.1. Lineage (NCBI taxonomy): Eukaryota > Metazoa > Chordata > Actinopteri > Perciformes > Harpagiferidae > Harpagifer > Harpagifer antarcticus. Next base: position 6,150,495 of record CADEHL010000999.1, read on the forward strand.
TTTTTAGCTTTTGGGGGTTTTCCCTCTCCTGTAGTGTGTTATATACGCCTAAAACGTCTCCATTGGAATCCTTTGTTTACTTCCGGAACATAGTGACATCACTATGGAACACTCTTGCTTCTATTGGCTAGCGCTCCAACACTACAGAATAAAAAAATGAACAAATGAACCAAAGAAAGTGAAAACCATGAAGCAGATTCAGGCAGTAGGCGTATAGATTCACACTTAAAATATAAAATATTAGCCTACAGAACAGTAGAGTTTACAAAGAAGACAGCAACAACTAAAACACTCTTATTTATTGATTAACATTGTAAAATTGCTAATAATCCACCATTTTAAGATGTGTAACGGTAATCTGATCACATCTCTTTTTTAAGCAACTGTAATCCAGACTATCCCTTTACATGTAATCCATTACTCCAGAAGCCTGTATATGACGCTATGCATTAAGATCCACAGAGTGAGCTTTGAAGAAATGCTCGTCTTCTCCCTCACTTGGTAGCTTCCTCCAGACCCTGCGAGCCCCTGTCACGCAGCGTTATAGGAAGCTGCTAAGTGAGCCTCATGTGCCTCCGGAGCACGTTGGGTGGCACAGGCTCAGCGGTGGTGGCGGCTGCCTCAACTGGGAAATATATGACCTCGTTTCTTTTTTTTGGTTTCAGCCTGAAGGAGCCTCCCGTTACGTCTCTCCCTGACCCTTTGACGCTTGACCCCCCTCCACCCGTCCCCAAGGACCCCACTGGAAACTGATGGTCATGTGTTTGAAGGCGCCAAGTCAAAAGCTAAAGTCCTGACACGCATATCTCGTTTTCTTTTGACTGCAATGTTGACTTAATTTTTATATTTTGCCTTTAGAGATGTACTGTAATGAAAATGCACAGAGTACCAAGTGGTGTCGAGTAGCTTTTGTAAAATGCTATTCAGTTATTTTGGTAAAAATCAAACGTATTTCTTGTGTTTTTCTTGTAGAGATTCTAGTTTTCTAACAGAGAAGAAGTGGCCTTTACAGAAAATCTTGGCTTAGATGGTTTTGCCCCACGTCAGATTGAAACTCACGCTCCAGTGTGTTCTGATCTTTGATCAGTAGTTCTACCAATGTCGTGGATCCTTCGATCAAGTGAATGTACAAATTCAAGACTTCCTAAAGGCAACATGAGGGAAAATACGCACATACTGCACCACCACTATAGTTACGTCTGCCAATACTGCTGTCTAATCAATGCACTTTGTTGAATAAGGAGTGAACCATGTGACTAAGACTTGCATGCAATGGAAAATGCAATAAAGTAAACTGGTAAAAACGACTATTTAGTTTTATTTTAAACTCTTTTGTTGGCATATTTATAGATCAGATTGTGCAGTGTCAGAAGTGCTGAGGCAAACAGGAAAACACCAAGAAATGCCTCGTCCCAAGAGATGCTTGGAAAAGGAGAGGGGGATGTAAGATACCATAGAAACATGTTTTTCAAGGCATTGTAGGTATTTCACAGTGAATGTGTTGTTACGTGAAAAATATACAATTGACTGTTAACAAGAATGAAAAGGAATGTGTTCTTTATTTCCAGCCAAGAGTTCAGAAACTGAGACTTTGGTGAAACTGTACTTGTAATTGCAGGAAGTTGGACAAAAACCAAAGTATAGGACAAAAGAAAAAATTGATTCAATATTGGATCAACTTTTTTACAGTAATCTATTTGCCAGGGTGCTTCAGTCAAAACTCCAAATATCAGCCGCATGGCCAGAGATGATGGAAAAGTCCGTAGCACATTTCTTAGAAATACACTTATTTTTCGAAACATTTCCTTAAAAAAAAGCCAGAAATACTGTGAGTAAAGTAATTAGGGTTCTTCCTCTGCCTCTGGGGAACATGATTGCATTTCATATCTATATTTCCATCGTGGCAAACTGATTTACCAAGGTGATAGCGTGGCTAAGAGTTCAATATTTCCAATTTGGTTCCATTAGCACCTCAAACAAGATATGATATAGTACCGTAAGCCGTTGTTTATCCATCGAGCTGATCATAATTGAATTATTGCATGAAGTTTTTAAATCACCAAAGTATACAGTTTACAGAAAGTATACAAATGCCAACCCCATGGCTAAAGAAATGAAAGTCAAAGAATAAAAAGAGTTCTAAAAAAAGCCAAAGATACTGACAATTAGGGTTTATCCTCTGGTGAACATCAATGCATTTCATAACCATCCAAAAGTTGTTGAGATCTTTTCTTCTGGACAACAAGCTGCTTGTGTGACTAAAGTTATTCTGTATTTCTGCTGTTTATCATCACCTCCTGTGTCCAGCCCCATTTCTTTGTAGAGGGTGGAGGTCTGCTTGTAAAGCCCCCTGGGAAACTGAGCCTTACGAGGGGCATTGTTTGCACTCTGAGTCACTCTGTATTTCCATGTGTGTGAAGCACGGGGCAAAGTTCCCTCTGAGTTTCGGGTAATATTTAACAGGGAAGTTTTGGGAAAGCATGAGGAAGGAGCAGCATCGTTCACATGTATCCACGGGTTGTGACACCAGACTGAGGTGAGTCACACCAACACAGTGGGACTTATGGTTATTATTTCACTGAACTTGGGGAATTTATTCAGGATATGATGCGTTCTGCTGTGTGTCAAAAGAAACTGCATGCTGTAAGATATTTATACACCAGATGTCAGGGGTTTGACGTAATGATACTCTGACATGAGAAGTTTCACCTGTATTCAAGATTACAATTTGTAGTAAGATTTCTTTACTTTACTGTCCTATCAAGGCAATTCTCATTTAGGAATGTATGTAAGCTAAAATAAAAACTGAAATCATTTTTGCTACTCCAGTATTTTCCAATTTCACTCCTTGTGTACAATTATCAAGCATTTGAAAAGTTTTGAAACACAAGATATCACATTTTCTTTATAGAGTGGTGCAGAAGTAAGTCCTAAAACCCGGAAATAATTAAGCTTTTTTACATGTTCCTGATTGGTCTTAATGGTTGTTGTTTTTTGAATGTATTTTTGGTTTTGAAATAAGGTCTGAAGCTGAAGAGATGTTATTGTCATTTCATTTCACTTATAGCTTACAGTAGCATTCACTTTTTATTTCTGGCAGTTGTGGAGCCAATATTATTATCTTGTGATTAGTTTAGCTCAGAATGAATTCAAATCTTACAATATATTTTTTCCCACACTGTCCTCAGCTTTCTTTAGAAGACACTTTACCAAGAACACATTTTATTTCCAGGATATGAATATATATTTAACACTTTATATACTCTATATGTTTTTTAAAAGGCTACAGCTAAGCTGCAATTTGGAGAGACTTCACTTGAGTATTTAATTTTCGGTATTCAGTTTGAAATGTACTTTTTACTACATGTATTTTATTGTTTTGCTTTGAAGATTAGATTGAATGAAACATAATCCACTTATAACTAAACGTGTAGGTTAGATCAACTTTATTGCAGTATCTCACGTTATGTGTAAAGGCTCTTCCTTTAGCTTATGCCTCATTTAATTGATGAATACTATTATGTATGAAAAATATAATAATATTTAGAAATTGGCCACCCTGCTGGAGTATGTCTACTTTTGGCCCTTTAAGTATATTGTTATGCTAATACTTCATTTATTTGATTTGAGAACAATTCTGACGGCAGGACCTTTACTCGTAACAGATGGTTTTACACTGCTTTTCTTAATTAAATGACTTTGTATTCCTCCGGCTGAGAATAACTAAATGATTTTGGTTTCAGGTCCATGCAGCGTTGAACAATGGATTGACTCGACAGACTGATTAAACATGGACTTATTTAGTCTGTTACTGCTCCTCCTCTCATGCAGCATTCAAGGTGAGAGTTCAGCTCAGAACAAACAGCAGCTTGTTTGAGTGTTGGTGTGTCACACAGCGTAATGTGCATGTTCGGCTACATCTAGCATGCTGTGCTTTGTGGCAGCGCGTTTTAAAATAAACCCACCCTCTGATTAGAGCCATGTGATCTATCTGCACTATATCATTAATTTTCTTCCAAATGGCGGCCTATAGTTAACAGTAAGATGTAGCCAGTGGTAAGGGGACTCGTGGTCCCAATAGGAGCATGCATTACGCTCATTAGACTGCAATTCTCTGATTGCAATGAAAATTAATCTCCGTATAGGATGTCCTAGATATTTCTCAGGCCTAATTTCCCAAACTGATGCATAATTTATGATTTGCATGCTGAATGTGAAAGGTAACACAGTTATACATCACCTCACTGCAGTGTACACATCCACCCGAGTGCAGTGATGTGTCTCTGTGTGTGTAGTTGAGGAGTAGGCCCTCACAGTAGTGCATACTGTGTTTTTTCTCATGGAGACTTTTTCTATTTTAGCTCTAATCATGTTGTCCTTGTGGCTTTATCAAACTGCAGGGTAGCATAACCTGCAGAATGATGCCTCGCATGCTGCCCACAGTTACAGATTCATTTACACACTCCTATTTTGGTTGCTATTTCTTCCCTAAATCCTGTTCGCCCTCATTCATGCACCCGGGCAAATCACCCGTCTCCATCTGGACAGCCTCAGTAAGAAAGAGATTTAGGTAGTTGGGCTGTCAATGTCTTTCTTTGTCTCTTTATCCTCTAAGGCTTTATTTCTTACTTTCTTTCTTTCTTTCTTCTCTTTCATCTTTCTCTTTTCATTTTACTCAAAGTCTCTAATACACTTGGTCCTCTGACATAACAAAAAACAAACAAAGTAAATATAGCCGCCATTTTGTTCTGGTCTTTGAGCGATATGGTTGAAATCTACTTCCTTGCTCATTCTCACTGGTATGTAGGCCTATAGGTTTAGACATCACGTTAGGACATTTCAACTCGGATTTCAAGAATGTACTGTACATGCTCTTTGCATACACTGTTAAAAATGTCTCGTAGCGTAAAAAACTGCAATGAAAATATAAAAGAATTTACAGAACAATATGTATTTTTACTCAAAAGTTCTTTATAATGTAATGTTTCACATTGAGAGTAATAATCAAATGTCGCAATTTTGCAACTCTAAAATGCATCTATTACAATTTTAATGTCATTCATTTTGAGATAATATTTGAAGAAGCTTACTCTGCTAAATGTGCACACCGATGCTAATGTCACTGCAGCATGTGACTGTTGTTAAACTGCTTACATTCAGAATATAGGTCACTTGGGTTTCCCTTACTACTGCTGGTTTGTATATATCGCCAGCTTCTTAATTATGATTGGCCTCATATTATTTTGTTATGTGTATGGTCTTTTCAAAGGGAGAATATTGTGGAATAGAATAACAACTACAATCTGTTTCTGCTGGCTGCCTCGGTCTGGAAAACATGGGATTCAGCAAGACATTTCGATTTGGCTCCCCTTTGTCTCGTGCAGGCTAATTTGGCTGAACAGCACCCCATCTGAGTATCTCTGTATCTCTGACCACAGCTTGCAAACTACTTTTACAAAGGGGCGCCATATTCTTTCAGCAATCAAATCAGAGCAGATTGGTTTCAGACAGAGGGTGAAAAGAGGTGCTGCAGCACAGGCAGTATGAGAGACATGTCACAGTAGAGGCACAACAGTACATACTAATATAGAAGAATTGGGAGGGATGAAACCCTCTTTAATGGTCACACATGCAGAGCACACAGCACACAGTGACATTTGGCCTCTGCATTTAACCCATCCTAGTACCAGGAGTCTAGTACTAGGAGCAGTGGGCAGCTATTGTACAGCGCCCGGGGAGCAATGGGAGTGAGGGGGGAAGGGGGGTGTCCGGTGCCTTGTTCAAGGGCACCGCGGCAGGGCAGGAGGTGAACTGGGACCTCTCCAATTAGCAGTCCACACTCCATATCTTAGGTCTGGTCGGGGACTTGAACCATATATTTGTCTCCACTACTCAAACTCTCACCAAGAAAGCAAATCAGCGCATCAGCTGATGACTTGATTTGTTTTGTTCCACATTGAAAATAAATGTGTTTAACATCTGTTTTTGATTTGGACACTTTATCAGTTGGAGCTGCGATGAAGCTGTCTCCTGAAGCGCTGACCGTCCTGCGGGGGGACGACGCGCGGTTCACCTGCAGCCCGTCCAAGACCAAGTGGACCGTCATGGTGTGGATGCTGGACGGCACGCCGGTGCTCACCATCTCCAAGGACCTTGGCGTCCTGCCGTCCGTCCACTCTAACGTGACGGCAGAGAAAGGCAGCGTCTCATCAGGAGACAGCTGGGTGTTTGTGCTGAAGAACACTGAGCGGCACAACCAGGGACAACTGACCTGTGTCCTCCAGGGCAGCGACAGGAGAACAGCCAGCCTGTTTGTACAAGGTATGTGTGTGTGTCAGAGTGTGTACATATGTTTGTAACATTGTTGTGTAGCAGTAATACAGAAAGTTAGTGTTTACTTCGGCTGCAGAGATTTCAAAGTCTTACCTGCAGATGAGAAGTCTCAATTGCAAACTGAGAGATCAGAAACACACTGATTTAACCTTGACGAGACAAAAGAAGCGTAAAATAAGAAGGGACAAAGCAAAAATCATGTAGCTGCTTTCATTTTGTATACCCCCACATTGCTGTCTCTGAAACACAAAGAGACAGAGAGCATTTCCCCCCAGTGTTCAAAGCGCTGATCTTAATTAAAGTGCCTTTATTCTAATTTCTTTGAAGTGGGGATTCAAGAGTGAGGGTTTTCTGTAAAAGCAACTGAACAAGTGCAGTCTATCAAGGGTGGGAAATCATCTACTGGGCTGTGTGGATGAGTACAGATGTTCAGACATGTAGATTCCACTCTGTGACATTGTTAATGACCGTGGGGGGGATATAAATACCAGGTGGAAAGCTGGGGACTCCTCGACAGTCAGACCGGTCTGCAGAGCAGGATTTACACAGCTGAAGCCAGTCACCCTTCTTCTCCTCTCTGTCCAGGCTTGATAAGAATCAGTCATTCTCTGCAATTCTGCTAGTGTTGATATCTCAAGCTTGAGAGCTCTGCAGCATTTTTGGGACTCCCTGGTATAGTAACCAATACAATTGAATTTTAATAATTTATATATATCTTTTAAGAAAAAAATGTTATGCCCTACATTTCCCCCCCAAAATTGAATTAAATATCAATATTATTTTGTTTTGTATGAAGATGATTCGCTTATATAGCTATATGAGTGAAGATAATACAGTACATGCTTTGAACTTCTAGATAAAGCTACTGTATGCAATTTTCTAAGCAGACCGGAGGACATGCAGCATATGATAGATCGCTCATAACATTCATAAGATAATCGACAGAGACTTGACTTTTACTTTAAAAAACGACTTGTAAGCATTTTTGGGTTTAAAGGGGCCCTATAATGTTCATATCTGTATTTTGTGACATGTTTGTAAGCTTCAATGTTCTCCGGCCTTTTTACTAAAGCTACAGCGCCTAATTTCACCCTCTGTCTGAAGCCCAGTCTGCTCTGATTGGTTAGCTGGCCGGCTCTGTTGTGATCGGTCAACCCCTTAGAGATGTCCCGCCCCTTAGCCTACCACGTACAATATGTTTGAGTGCTAGCCAATAGAAGCACAAGTGTTACATATTGATGTCACCATGTTACGGAAGTAAACAAAGGAGTCAATGAAATATATAAAACAACCCAAAAAACAGAATAGGGCTTCTTTCTGTGTTCCTCTTTGCTGATGAGAGGGAAGTCCAACTTGTTTAAGGAGAGCAGAGAAAGATCTGTACATGTTTGACCTCACGATCAAAGATAGGGACCCATCCCCACTCACTCTGATACATTTTGTACAGCCTTTTTGTTCAAAGATTGCCATGTTTGGACTCTTTTGACCTTCAGCTTATTTCCACCTGTACAAACCTAACTCAGCAAAAATAAAATCTGCGTGGAAACATCCTCTCTGCAGAAAAGCAAAGGGAAACAAAAAGCAATGACCCATCACCTCCAATATATTACACAGAGAGCCTCCATCGCTGCCAACGCCACAAATCCGCACTGACATATGCAGCCATTAACAGTACTGCATGGTGAATCAGGCCCTCGAGTCTGGACGCACAGGATCACTATGGCCTGACACAGCCTTTGAATTAATTGTGCATCCTGGCACGCCCAGTTAACAGTCAGCAACTCTGCCTGTGATTTGTGTACTGCAGCTTCAGATATACTGCTGGAGCAGAGCCACAAATCCACCGCCGCCTGGCTGCCTCTGCATGCTATCGTCAACACTCCCTGCTTTAATTGTCCAGTATGAGGATGATGTAAATATGACAACACACTCCTGCCTGCTTATTTCTCTCACTCGCTTGCACATTCAATTGACTAAATCAATACGGTTGTACGCACTGTTGAGCAGGTTCTGCACTGAAGGCTGCAGAAAAGGAGAAGTGTTCAATACAACTCAAAGAGCGAACATGCCTGTGATGTTTGGTCCGCAGAGGCATATCGCCCTCCTCATTGGAGTGAATTCACTCCCACACACACAGGCCATGGGTTATCAAGCAAAAAAGAGTTCTGCGCACAGACATAAAGGTCTCAATGCAGCAAGTTCCCCTGCAGAAAGCATCACCAGATCAGAGTTATCTGAGGACTCCCCGCCTCTTAAGGACTGCAACAGCAGCTGAAAGTCTTTTCCCTACAGTGATCAACCAACCTTACGAAACCTTATTTCAGGGATCACTTAAATTGGAGTTTAGGGAGAGAGTGCTGATGGCGTTCCTTTCTCACTATTCAGACGTATCAATCTGCCATGATCGCCCAGAGCTGCTCATCAGTCAATGCAAATGAGGCCCGCCAACCTTTACCCAACAGCTCTGAGTTCACTCTTCCTAGAATTAGACGGTACGATGTTTATGACACCAAAATCAGGCATCAAATAAAAGCTCCTGGAGAAAAGGGACAGCCAATAATGCGTACAAAACATCTGAGGATTTTGAACCTAAATCAACACAGACATGTCATCCGCTTAGACAAAGCACCGGAGCTTCTGTAATTATCTTTCTGTCTGTAGCAATTGTCTGTTGCTACCGACTTTCGTTCTGCCAGACAATAGACTTCACATGAGATACTATATCTCCCGAGGCCTTAAGTGGCTTATTTGGCTGGCAGGGAAGGCGATGAAGGGGAGAAGAGAGAAGCATGCGTCAGGCAATTGAGACTTTGAGACATGCGATCAATCACCCGGGACGAATGAAATCTGTCTCTTGTAATCGAGCGGGCCATCTGGAGAGGTGATGCTCATCTTTGGGTACAGAAACATGCATGCAAATAACAGAAACACATAGATTCCTAACAGCTGTAGGTATACATAAACCTATAAGGTACATACATATTCATACATGCAAGCATATAAATAAGAACAAAATGTACAAGTGTGTAAATGTACTTCTCTTCTGATTGCAGAAAAGGGCAGCGTGAAAGTGATCGGGGACTCTATGCTGGTTTTCAAGGGTCAGTCAGTTCTGTTTGGATGCCACGCTGCGGGATGGTACCCTCTACCCACTCTGCAATGGCATGTGAATAACAAAACAGTGAGTACACACATCCTCCTCAGTACTGTCTGTCTGAGAACCAACCACAGTTGTTCATATTAGAGAACAGCATCAATGTTGCTAATGCAAAGACACACAACTTATTATGATATTGTAGAAGTGGTGAGCCAAATCAACATGCTAATCCCATTAAAGAAAGCTAATTAACATAAAGTAGGTGGGATGGACCCACACTCTAAAGTAGATATAGTGTTAGGGTTTTACTAATATTAGACGTGATGAAAGCAAGCCATTACATAAAGCCTGAACATTTCTGTGGCAGCGCTAGCTAGCTGTCTTTCTCCTGTAATTGTACATAAACGAGGCTAACAGGAAACCCCTGAACAAAACTTAAATGTCTTAAACTTCTGTCAACTTGAACTTAAATGTTATGTATAATATGTTGAATAAACGTTGTGGTGAAGTAGGTCAACTAATAAGTAATAAAGTAATAAAAATGTAATGATATAGTATGTCGAAAACATTATTAAAATGTTATAGTATAGTAAGTCAATAAAAGTCATAATATAGTTGAATGTTATGTTGAAATATTGTTTCGTCAATACAAAGTCAGAGGAAATGCCATACTCTTGTCGGTCCAAAAAAAAGAAAGACACAAGAACTACCATCTTTGACAAAACACATACGATTATTAACACAAGTAAAGGGTGAAACATTCAAGGAAAAGGAACATGAGATAAAAGCTTCTATTCAACCACAGATAATGGCTCATAGTGTCCAATACAACATTATATTTTTTTTTAACACAAATGTCCCCAAAGACCTGAGTAGAGTACTCTCAGCTGCATTTTGATTACAGCATGTTTTGCCAATTTCTAAATTAAATAACATCACAGACCTCTTTGTGAACATTTTTACTTTCATTTTAAGTGCCCGTGTAAATAAGTACATGCTGTAATTGTGTGCCTGTGCAGAGCCAGATAAGGTGCATTATAATTTTCAGGCTTTCCGTTTCTCTTCCACACCCTTTATGAAACTGTCCTGTGCTTTTACAGGGGTCAAAACAACATCAAGTTATTACCATTTATGACATCTGAAAAAGACACCCTGCTGTAAAATGTTCTCAAGTGTAATTGTTTGGTTCTAATGGCATTAAGCCTCATTACACTGGTGGGAACTACAGCCGGTGAATGCACCGTTCAATTGTCTGGATACAAATCTGACAACAGATGTGACATCTCCGGGGAGCTCAGCCTTTTTAAAACTCAGCAATTTAACTAAAACATGGTCACAGCCAAAGATGGAAGACAGATTATTTACTTCAGTAAAAGTAGCAGTAGTTTTTTTTCAAAATCCTGTGCAAGTGTTGTCAAGTTGATGAAGATGTATTTCATTTGCATTTCCATTGACCTAATGGAATTGTTTTGGGCCGTTGTACCTGTCGACAACCGTAGAAAGCACTATGTATTCAACGTACTTAAAACACAAAAAAACATTTGTTTTATATTTTCACTTTTGGTCTTATACAGTGTTTTCACAGAATAACAGATACATCCTGTCTAGTTAGATGTCCACCATCCAAATGAATAAACAGAATACAAATAAACCAATTATCTCTCTCTCTAAGGTGAGCCGGGGTGATTACAACATCAGCAGTGAAGAGTCGGGGGAGAGCCTCTTCACTGTGAACAGTAACCTCAGTGTTACAGCAGCAAAGAGCTCTTATGTGGATTGTGTGGCCTCTGTGTCTGCACTCCGAACACCGCTGAGGAGCAGCTTCCGCCTGACAGTGGGTGAGAGGACCAATTCACTGTGTTTTTCATTAAATAACACTACATATGTTCTCCGTCCTTGCTTCAGGATTTGTTATAATTGAAATCCGTTACAGGTACCATTTTAAAAAATCTAACCAACTCTGAGTATCACAATATAAAAATAATGTAACCTGATTATATATCAATAAGATGTTTTGTTTTACTTAAAGAGGCCCTATTATTCTTTGGGGGCTTTTCCCTTTCCTGTAGTGTGTGTTCTATAGGTTTGTATCCATGTAAATAGTCTGCAAAGGCTAACATCCCGGTGTTTCTCTAACCCACCGTGACATCACTATGTAACACTCACACGCTCCAAGCGGTCGACTAATCACAACACCATCGAATGGAATGCAAATAAATAAAAGAAAATAGAAATATCATTGCATTTGATATTGAGGTAATCCAAAAGTAACAAAAAGTAATCAAGTCACATTACTTTTATATTGTGACTCACAATATACATTTTTCTACACGTAACTAGTATTAGTAACAGAATACATATTTAAAGTAACCCTCCCAACCCTTTAAATAACATAATTATACAGTGAAGAGTCTCTCTTTGCCCGTCCTAGTTTGGTTCTCTGTCTCTTCATTTCTTCTCTCTTGTTTAACCCGCCTCTCTTTGTGTGTTTCACTTTGTTCTTTCCCCCTGTGAAGCATTATTATTGAAGAATAGAGTGGAACAGAAATAAGCTCTCAGATCAGAAACTGCATGAGTTTGCATCAAAGAGCCTCAAATACAAATGCATTATCATCTTATTAATGTTCCATTTGTAATCTCTGTTTTACATTTTTCTTATTTAAATCTACTCTGCAAAAACCAAATTGAACAAGGCTTTCTTTACACTGTGTCTGCATGTCTGTGATTGGATTGCAGAGTAACAACACTGCGTCAGCGTTTCTTTAACCCACATGTGGCCTCCTCTCTTAGTGGCAGAGGTGGTGCATCTGGAGGAAGGCTGCACGGTGCCTCTGGCTGCGATGGCCTCCCTCTCTGCAATTCTGCTGCTCCTCCTGCTCTGCATCTGCACTGTCCTCTGCTACAGACACAGGAGACAAGCAAGTATGCACTTCTCTTTTACTTCAATTGGTAAAAAAAAGAAAAGACGTCACCTCCCCCCACACTTCTTCCAGTTGATTAAAGTATAATGAAGAAAATGGGGTGGTAACACGCTGAGACTCCGCACTACCCCACGATGGCCTTCACCAAGGGCACGCAGTATATTTTCTGACAGAGGAAGAAGATTAGTTGTCAGCACAGAGCTTTTGTTCTTCTTTTGAAACAGCAGCAGCACAAAGGTTAGAGAAGTGTGTGTACTGCGTGACTTCAGGGTGTGAAATCCAAGGAAAACTGGGACAATTCCAACGGAAGGGCAAAGACTTGTAACCTTAAAACCCACAGGAAACTCAACTATTTCGAAAGAAACGTGCAAAGATATTTCAAGGTTCAAGGCTTTTATCATTCACACGTGCATAGCTACAGTGTAGTTATGACGATGAACATCTCAGGTCACAGGCTCCTCCAACAGAGCAACACAATACAACAGATAAACAGAAAAAATAGTGCAAGTAAATACAAAAAGAAACATAGTAAAATAGTGAAATAGTGCAATAAGAGTCCATATACAAGTGATTGGAATATGATATATTAGATAAATAATTTGTAAATTGCAGCCAGATGAATGTTTGGGAGTTTGGGGCTTGGCGAGTAATAGATTACATGTAGCAGAATTACGTTTTCCGGATACATAAAAAGGTAACTGTATTCCCTTATAGTTAAATAAAAAAAGACATGCATTCATCCATGAAGAAGCAAACTCGAGAACAAGCATCCTGCAGGTTCACATCCTATCTATAAACCCAACAGGATGAAGTGCTACTGCATAAGTGCTACTTACAGAACAGATGTACTTTTCTTTTTTATTGGCCAAAGTGCATTGGAAACAGGAGAATTTTTTGTCTGCAACGGAAGATGTGTAGACTTTCTGCTGTCCTGAAATCAATGTGGTGCTCCTTCCACCAGCAGACCAGTCGGGCTGCTTGAATATTAGCAGGATTCGAATGTTCCAATACATTTTAAAATAAAGAGCGGTATATTAGATAACATATGCACACATTGTAACACTTCTCAAAACACAGAGAGAAATGTGTCTCCAGTGAAACCAGGGATTTGCAAGTAAATGTTTTGTATTCTTTTGTAGTCCACAT